>JABXNX010002058.1:0-10432 GCA_014843695.1 Archivesica marissinica | reverse complement strand
CTGTTATTGATGTCTGGGCAACGAGGGTTACCTGTTATTGATGTCTGGGCAACAAGGGTTACCTGTTATTGATTTCTGGGCAACGAGTGTTACCTGTTATTGATGTCTGGGCAACAAGGGTTATCTGTTATTGATGTCTGGGCAACGATGGTTACCTGTTATTGATGTCTGGGCAACGATGGTTGCCTGTTATTGATGTCTGGGCAATGAGGGTTACCTGTTATTGATGCATGGGCAACGATGGTTACCTGTTATTGGTGTCTGGGCAATGAGGGTTACCTGTTATGTCTGGGAAACGAGGGTTACCTGTTATTGATGTCCGGGCAACAAGGGTGACCTGTTATTGATGTCCGGGCAACAAGGGTTACCTGTTATGTCTGGGCAACGAGGGTTACCTGTTATTGATGTTTGGGCAACTAAGGTTACCTGTTATGTCTGGGCAATGAGGGTTACCTGTTATTGATGTCCGGGCAAGGAGGGTTACCTGTTATTGATGTCCGGGAAACGAGGGTTACCTGTTATTGATGTTTGGGCAACTAAGGTTACCTGTTATGTCTGGGCAATGAGGGTTACCTGTTATTGATGTCCGGGCAAGGAGGGTTACCTGTTATTGATGTCCGGGAAACGAGGGTTACCTGTTATTGATGTCTGGGCAACAAGGGTTACCTGTTATTGATGTCTGGGCAACGAGGGTTACCTGTTATTGATGTCTGGGCAACAAGGGTTACCTGTTATTGATGTCCGGGCAACGAGGGTTACCTGTTATTGATGTCCGGGCAACAAGGGTTACCTGTTATGTCTGGGCAACGAGGGTTACCTGTTATTGATGTTTGGGCAACGAAGGTTAGCTGTTATTGATGTCCGGGCAACGATGGTTACCTGTTATTGATGTCTGGGCAACGAGGGTTACCTGTTATTGATGTCCGGGCAACAAGGGTTACCTGTTATTGATGTCCGGGCAACAAGGGTTACCTGTTATTGATGTCCGGGCAACAAGGGTTACCTGTTATTGATGTCTGGGCAACAAGGGTTACCTGTTATTGATGTCCGGGCAACGACGAGGGTTACCTGTTATTGATGTCAGGGCAACGATGGTTACCTGTTATTGATGTCTGGGCAACAAGGGTTACCTGTTATTGATGTCTGGGCAACGATGGTTACCTGTTATTGATGTCTGGGCAACGAGGGTTACCTGTTATTGATGTCCGGGCAACGAAGGTTACCTGTTATTGATGTCTGGGCAACGAGGGTTACCTGTTATTGATGTCTGGGCAACGAGGGTTACCTGTTATTGATGTCTGGGCAACAAGGGTTACCTGTTATTGATGTCCGGGCAACGAGGGTTACCTGTTATTGATGTCCGGGCAACAAGGGTTACCTGTTATGTCTGGGCAACGAGGGTTACCTGTTATTGATGTCTGGGCAACGAAGGTTACCTGTTATTGATGTCCGGGCAACGATGGTTACCTGTTATTGATGTCTGGGCAACAAGGATTACCTGTTATTGGTGTCCGGGCAACGAAGGTTACCTGTTATTGATGTCTGGGCAACGATGGTTACCTGTTATTGATGTCTGGGCAACGAGGGTTACCTGTTATTGATGTCTGGGCAACGATGGTTACCTGTTATTGATGTCTGGGCAACGAGGGTTACCTGTTATTGATGTCTGGGCAACGATGGTTACCTGTTATTGATGTCTGGGCAACAAGGGTTACCTGTTATTGATGTCTGGGCAACGAGGGTTACCTGTTATTGGTGTCTGGGCAACGAGGGTTAGCTGTTATTGATGTCTGGGCAATGAGGGTTACCTGTTATGTCTGGGAAACGAGGGTTACCTGTTATTGATGTCTGGGCAACAAGGGTTACCTGTTATTGATGTCTGGGCAACGAGGGTTACCTGTTATTGATGTTTGGGCAACGAAGGTTATCTGTTATGTCTGGGCAATGAGGGTTACCTGTTATTGATGTCCGGGCAATGAGGGTTACCTGTTATTGATGTCCGGGAAACGAGGGTTACCTGTTATTGATGTCCGGGCAACAATGGTTACCTGTTATTGATGTCTGGGCAACAAGGGTTACCTGTTATTGATGTCTGGGCAACAAGGGTTACCTGTTATTGATGTCTGGGCAACGAGGGTTACCTGTTATTGATGTCTGGGCAACAAGGGTTACCTGTTATTGATGTCTGGGCAACGATGGTTACCGGTATTGATGTCTGGGCAACAAGGGTTACCTGTTATTGATGTCCGGGCAACGAGTTACCTGTTATTGATGTCCGGGCAACAAGGGTTACCTGTTATGTCTGGGCAACGAGGGTTACCTGTTATTGATGTCTGGGCAACGAAGGTTACCTGTTATTGATGTCTGGGCAACGATGGTTACCTGTTATTGATGTCTGGGCAACGAGGGTTACCTGTTATTGATGTCTGGGCAACAATGGTTACCTGTTATTGATGTCTGGGCAACGAGGGTTACCTGTTATGTCTTGGCAACGAGGGTTACCTGTTATTGATGTCTGGGCAACGAGGGTTACCTGTTATTGATGTCTGGGCAACAAGGGTTACCTGTTATTGATGTCTGGGCAACGATGGTTACCTGTTATTGATGTCTGGGCAACAAGGGTTACCTGTTATTGATGTCTGGGCAACGAAGGTTACCTGTTATTGATGTCTGGGCAACGATGGTTACCTGTTATTGATGTCTGGGCAACGAGGGTTACCTGTTATTGATGTCTGGGCAACGGGTTACTGTTATTGATGTCTTTATGTTGGGCAACAGGGTTACCTGTTATTGATGTCTGGGCAACAGGTTACCTGTTTCACAAGGTACCTGTTATTGATGTCGGGCAACAGGGTTACCTGTTATGTCTGGGCAACGAGGGTACCTGTTATTGATGTTGGGCAACGAAGGTTACCTGTTATGTCTGGGCAACGAGGGTTACCTGTTATTGATGTCTGGGCAACGAGGGTTACCTGTTATTGATGTCTGGGCAACGAGGGTTACCTGTTATTGATGTCCGGGCAACGAGGGTTACCTGTTATTGATGTCTGGGCAACAAGGGTTACCTGTTATTGATGTCTGGGCAACGAGGGTTACCTGTTATTGATGTCTGGGCAACGAGGGTTACCTGTTATTGATGTCGGGCAACAAGGGTTACCTGTTATTGATGTTGGGCAACGAGGTTACCTGTTATGTCTGGGCAACGAGGGTTACCTGTTATTGATGTCCGGGCAATGAGGGTTACCTGTTATTGATGTCCGGGAAACGAGGGTTACCTGTTATTGATGTCTGGGCAACAAGGGTTACCTGTTATTGATGTCTGGGCAACGAGGGTTACCTGTTATTGATGTCTGGGCAACGAGGGTTACCTGTTATTGATGTCCGGGCAACAAGGGTTACCTGTTATTGATGTCCGGGCAACAAGGGTTACCTGTTATTTCTGGGCAACGAGGGTTACCTGTTATTGATGTTTGGGCAACGAAGGTTACCTGTTATGTCTGGGCAATGAGGGTTACCTGTTATTGATGTCCGGGCAATGAGGGTTACCTGTTATTGATGTCCGGGCAACGAGGGTTACCTGTTATTGATGTCTGGGCAACGAGGGTTACCTGTTATTGATGTCCGGGCAACAAGGGTTACCTGTTATTGATGTCCGGGCAACAAGGGTTACCTGTTATTGATGTCCGGGCAACAAGGGTTACCTGTTATTGATGTCTGGGCAACAAGGGTTACCTGTTATTGATGTCCGGGCAACGACGAGGGTTACCTGTTATTGATGTCAGGGCAACGATGGTTACCTGTTATTGATGTCTGGGCAACAAGGGTTACCTGTTATTGATGTCTGGGCAACGATGGTTACCTGTTATTGATGTCCGGGCAACGATGGTTACCTGTTATTGATGTCCGGGCAACGATGGTTACCTGTTATTGATGTCCGGGCAACGATGGTTACCTGTTATTGATGTCAGGGCAACGATGGTTACCTGTTATTG
Source organism: Archivesica marissinica (assembly GCA_014843695.1). Taxonomy (NCBI): domain Eukaryota; kingdom Metazoa; phylum Mollusca; class Bivalvia; order Venerida; family Vesicomyidae; genus Archivesica; species Archivesica marissinica. The sequence continues at coordinate 6,440 of JABXNX010002058.1, read as the reverse complement.
ATGTCCGGGCAACGATGGTTACCTGTTATTGATGTCCGGGCAACGAAGGTTACCTGTTATTGATGTCCGGGCAACGAAGGTTACCTGTTATTGATGTACGGGCAACGAGGGTTACCTGTTTTTGATGTCCAGGCAACAAGGGTTACCTGTTATTGATGTCGGGGCAACGAGGGTTACCTGTTATTGATGTCCGGGCAACGAGGGTTACCTGTTATTGATGTCTGGGCAACGATGGTTACCTGTTATTGATGTCTGGGCAACGAGGGTTACCTGTTATTGATGTCTGGGCAACGATGGTTACCTGTTATTGATGTCTGGGCAACAAGGGTTACCTGTTATTGATGTCTGGGCAACAAGGATTACCTGTTATTGGTGTCCGGGCAACGAAGGTTACCTGTTATTGATGTCTGGGCAACGAGGGTTACCTGTTATTGATGTCTGGGCAACGATGGTTACCTGTTATTGATGTCTGGGCAACGAGGGTTACCTGTTATTGATGTCTGGGCAACGAGGGTTACCTGTTATTGATGTCTGGGCAACGATGGTTACCTGTTATTGATGTCTGGGCAACGAGGGTTACCTGTTATTGATGTCTGGGCAACAAGGGTTACCTGTTATTGATGTCTGGGCAACGAGGGTTACCTGTTATTGGTGTCTGGGCAACGAGGGTTACCTGTTATTGATGTCTGGGCAATGAGGGTTACCTGTTATGTCTGGGAAACGAGGGTTACCTGTTATTGATGTCTGGGCAACAAGGGTTACCTGTTATGTCTGGGCAACGAGGGTTACCTGTTATTGATGTTTGGGCAACGAAGGTTACCTGTTATGTCTGGGCAATGAGGGTTACCTGTTATTGATGTCCGGGCAATGAGGGTTACCTGTTATTGATGTCCGGGAAACGAGGGTTACCTGTTATTGATGTCCGGGCAACAATGGTTACCTGTTATTGATGTCTGGGCAACAAGGGTTACCTGTTATTGATGTCTGGGCAACAAGGGTTACCTGTTATTGATGTCTGGGCAACGAGGGTTACCTGTTATTGATGTCTGGGCAACAAGGGTTACCTGTTATTGATGTCTGGGCAACGATGGTTACCTGTTATTGATGTCTGGGCAACAAGGGTTACCTGTTATTGATGTCCGGGCAACGAGGGTTACCTGTTATTGATGTCCGGGCAACAAGGGTTACCTGTTATGTCTGGGCAACGAGGGTTACCTGTTATTGATGTCCGGGCAACGATGGTTACCTGTTATTGATGTCTGGGCAACGAGGGTTACCTGTTATTGATGTCTGGGCAACAAGGGTTACCTGTTATTGATGTCTGGGCAATGAGGGTTACCTGTTATTTCTTGGCAACGAGGGTTACCTGTTATTGATGTCTGGGCAACGAGGGTTACCTGTTATTGATGTCTGGGCAACAAGGGTTATCTGTTATTGATGTCTGGGCAACGATGGTTACCTGTTATTGATGTCTGGGCAACAAGGATTACCTGTTATTGGTGTCCGGGCAACGAAGGTTACCTGTTATTGATGTCTGGGCAACGATGGTTACCTGTTATTGATGTCTGGGCAACGAGGGTTACCTGTTATTGATGTCTGGGCAACGAGGGTTACCTGTTATTGATGTCTGGGCAACGAGGGTTACCTGTTATTGATGTCTGGGCAACGATGGTTACCTGTTATTGATGTCTGGGCAACGAAGGTTACCTGTTATTGATGTCTGGGCAACAAGGGTTACCTGTTATTGATGTCTGGGCAACGAGGGTTACCTGTTATTGGTGTCTGGGCAACGAGGGTTAGCTGTTATTGATGTCTGGGCAATGAGGGTTACCTGTTATGTCTGGGAAACGAGGGTTACCTGTTATTGATGTCCGGGCAACAAGGGTGACCTGTTATTGATGTCCGGGCAACAAGGGTTACCTGTTATTTCTGGGCAACGAGGGTTACCTGTTATTGATGTTTGGGCAACGAAGGTTACCTGTTATGTCTGGGCAATGAGGGTTACCTGTTATTGATGTCCGGGCAATGAGGGTTACCTGTTATTGATGTCCGGGAAACGAGGGTTACCTGTTATTGATGTCCGGGCAACAATGGTTACCTGTTATTGATGTCTGGGCAACAAGGGTTACCTGTTATTGATGTCTGGGCAACAAGGGTTACCTGTTATTGATGTCTGGGCAACGAGGGTTACCTGTTATTGATGTCTGGGCAACAAGGGTTACCTGTTATTGATGTCTGGGCAACGATGGTTACCGGTTATTGATGTCTGGGCAACAAGGGTTACCTGTTATTGGTGTCCGGGCAACGAAGGTTACCTGTTATTGATGTCTGGGCAACGAGGGTTACCTGTTATTGATGTCTGGGCAACGATGGTTACCTGTTATTGATATCTGGGCAACGAGGGTTACCTGTTATTGATGTCTGGGCAACGATGGTTACCTGTTATTGATGTCTGGGCAACGAGGGTTACCTGTTATTGATGTCTGGGCAACGAGGGTTACCTGTTATTGATGTCTGGGCAACGATGGTTACCTGTTATTGATGTCTGGGCAACGATGGTTACCTGTTATTGATGTCTGGGCAACGAGGGTTACCTGTTATTGATGTCTGGGCAACGAGGGTTACCTGTTATTGATGTCTGGGCAACAAGGGTTACCTGTTATTGATGTCTGGGCAACAAGGATTACCTGTTACTGGTGTCCAGGCAACGAAGGTTACCTGTTATTGATGTCTGGGCAACGAGGGTTACCTGTTATTGATGTCTGGGCAACGATGGTTACCTGTTATTGATGTCTGGGCAACGAGGGTTACCTGTTATTGATGTCTGGGCAACGATGGTTACCTGTTATTGATGTCTGGGCAACGAAGGTTACCTGTTATTGATGTCTGGGCAACAAGGGTTACCTGTTATTGATGTCTGGGCAACGAGGGTTACCTGTTATTGATGTCTGGGCAACGAGGGTTAGCTGTTATTGATGTCTGGGCAATGAGGGTTACCTGTTATGTCTGGGAAACGAGGGTTACCTGTTATTGATATCCGGGCAACAAGGGTGACCTGTTATTGATGTCCGGGCAACAAGGGTTACCTGTTATGTCTGGGCAACGAGGGTTACCTGTTATTGATGTTTGGGCAACGAAGGTTACCTGTTATGTCTGGGCAATGAGGGTTACCTGTTATTGATGTCCGGGCAAGGAGGGTTACCTGTTATTGATGTCCGGGAAACGAGGGTTACCTGTTATTGATGTCCGGGAAATAAGGGTTACCTGTTATTGATGTCTGGGCAACAAGGGTTACCTGTTATTGATGTCTGGGCAACGAGGGTTACCTGTTATTGATGTCTGGGCAACAAGGGTTACCTGTTATTAATGTCCGGGCAACGAGGGTTACCTGTTATTGATGTCCGGGCAACAAGGGTTACCTGTTATGTCTGGGCAACGAGGGTTACCTGTTATTGATGTTTGGGCAACGAAGGTTAGCTGTTATTGATGTCCGGGCAACGATGGTTACCTGTTATTGATGTCTGGGCAACGAGGGTTACCTGTTATTGATGTTCGGGCAACAAGGGTTACCTGTTATTGATGTCCGGGCAACAAGGGTTACCTGTTATTGATGTCCGGGCAACAAGGGTTACCTGTTATTGATGTCTGGGCAACAAGGGTTACCTGTTATTGATGTCCGGGCAACGACGAGGGTTACCTGTTATTGATGTCAGGGCAACGATGGTTACCTGTTATTGATGTCTGGGCAACAAGGGTTACCTGTTATTGATGTCTGGGCAACGATGGTTACCTGTTATTGATGTCCGGGCAACGATGGTTACCTGTTATTGATGTCCGGGCAACGATGGTTACCTGTTATTGATGTCCGGGCAACGATGGTTACCTGTTATTGATGTCAGGGCAACGATGGTTACCTGTTATTGATGTCCGGGCAACGATGGTTACCTGTTATTGATGTCCGGCAACGATGGTTACCTGTTATTGATGTCCGGGCAACGAAGGTTACCTGTTATTGATGTCCGGGCAACGAAGGTTACCTGTTATTGATGTCTGGGCAACGAGGGTTACCTGTTATTGATGTCTGGGCAACGATGGTTACCTGTTATTGATGTCTGGGCAACAAGGGTTACCTGTTATTGATGTCCGGGCAACGAGGGTTACCTGTTATTGATGTCTGGGCAACGAGGGTTACCTGTTATTGATGTCTGGGCAACAAGGGTTACCTGTTATTGATGTCTGGGCAACGATGGTTACCTGTTATTGATGTCTGGGCAACAAGGGTTACCTGTTATTGGTGTCCGGGCAACGAAGGTTACCTGTTATTGATGTCTGGGCAACGATGGTTACCTGTTATTGATGTCTGGGCAACGAGGGTTACCTGTTATTGATGTCTGGGCAACGAGGGTTACCTGTTATTGATGTCTGGGCAAAGGTTACCTGTTATGTCGGCAACGAGGGTTACCTGTTATTGATGTCTGGGCAACGAGGGTTACCTGTTATTGATGTCTGGGCAACGAGGGTTACCTGTTATTGATGTCTGGGCAACGATGGTTACCTGTTATTGATGTCTGGGCAACGAGGGTTACCTGTTATTGATGTCTGGGCAACGATGGTTACCTGTTATTGATGTCTGGGCAACGAGGGTTACCTGTTATGTCTGGGCAACGAGGGTTACCTGTTATTGATGTCTGGGCAACGAGGGTTACCTGTTATTGATGTCTGGGCAACGAGGGTTACCTGTTATTGATGTCTGGGCAACGAGGGTTACCTGTTATTGATGTCTGGGCAACAAGGGTTACCTGTTATTGATGTCTGGGCAACGATGGTTACCTGTTATTGATGTCTGGGCAACAAGGGTTACCTGTTATTGGTGTCCGGGCAACGAAGGTTACCTGTTATTGATGTCTGGGCAACGAGGGTTACCTGTTATTGATGTCTGGGCAACGAGGGTTACCTGTTATTGATGTCTGGGCAACGAAGGTTACCTGTTATGTCTGGGCAACGAGGGTTACCTGTTATTGATGTCCGGGCAACGAGGGTTACCTGTTATTGATGTCCGGGCAACGAGGGTTACCTGTTATTGATGTCCGGGCAACAAGGGTTACCTGTTATTGATGTCTGGGCAACAAGGGTTACCTGTTATTGATGTCTGGGCAACAAGGGTTACCTGTTATTGATGTCTGGGCAACGAGGGTTACCTGTTATTGATGTCTGGGCAACAAGGGTTACCTGTTATTGATGTCCGGGCAACGAGGGTTACCTGTTATTGATGTCCGGGCAACAAGGGTTACCTGTTATGTCTGGGCAACGAGGGTTACCTGTTATTGATGTTTGGGCAACGAAGGTTACCTGTTATTGATGTCCGGGCAACGATGGTTACCTGTTATTGATGTCTGGGCAACGAGGGTTACCTGTTATTGATGTCTGGGCAACAAGGGTTACCTGTTATTGATGTCTGGGCAATGAGGGTTACCTGTTATGTCTTGGCAACGAGGGTTACCTGTTATTGATGTCTGGGCAACAAGGGTTACCTGTTATTGATGTCTGGGCAACAAGGGTTACCTGTTATTGATGTCTGGGCAAACGAGGGTTACCTGTTATTGATGTCTGGGCAACGAGGGTTACCTGTTATTGATGTCTGGGCAACAAGGGTTACCTGTTATTGATGTCTGGGCAACGAGGGTTACCTGTTATTGATGTCTGGGCAACGAGGGTTACCTGTTATTGATGTCTGGGCAACGATGGTTACCTGTTATTGATGTCTGGGCAACGATGGTTACCTGTTATTGATGTCTGGGCAACGAGGGTTACCTGTTATTGATGTCTGGGCAACGAGGGTTACCTGTTATTGATGTCTGGGCAACGATGGTTACCTGTTATTGATGTCTGGGCAACGATGGTTACCTGTTATTGATGTCTGGGCAACGAGGGTTACCTGTTATTGATGTCCGGGCAACGATGGTTACCTGTTATTGATGTCTGGGCAACGAGGGTTACCTGTTATTGATGTCTGGGCAACGAAGGTTACCTGTTATTGATGTCTGGGCAACGAAGGTTACCTGTTATTGATGTCCGGGCAACGAAGGTTACCTGTTATTGATGTCCGGGCAACGAGGGTTACCTGTTATTGATGTCCGGGCAACAAGGGTTACCTGTTATTGATGTCTGGGCAACGAGGGTTACCTGTTATTGATGTCTGGGCAACAAGGGTTACCTGTTATTGATGTCTGGGCAACGATGGTTACCTGTTATTGATGTCTGGGCAACAAGGGTTACCTGTTATTGGTGTCCGGGCAACGAAGGTTACCTGTTATTGATGTCTGGGCAACGATGGTTACCTGTTATTGATGTCTGGGCAACGAGGGTTACCTGTTATTGATGTCTGGGCAACGATGGTTACCTGTTATTGATGTCTGGGCAACGAGGGTTACCTGTTATTG
>JABXNX010002057.1:0-10432 GCA_014843695.1 Archivesica marissinica | reverse complement strand
CCCTATATGTTGACATAGCCGACTGTTACATACTGTAGACCCTGCTAGCTAATAGTAGACTCCGAGCTGATCCATGATGTTGACATAGCCGACTGTTGACGCTGCTAGCTAATAGTAGACTCCGATCTAATCCATGATGTTGACATAGCCGACTGTTACATACTGTTGACGCTGCTAGCTAATAGTAGACTCCGGTCTGATCCAGGATGTTGACATAGCCGACTGTTGACGCTGCTAGCTAATAGTAGACTCCGGTCTGATCTATGATGTTGACATAGCCGACTGTTGACGCTGCTAGCTAATAGTAGACTCCGGTCTGATCTATGATGTTGACATAGCCGACTGTTGACGCTGCTAGCTAATAGTAGACTCCGATCTGATCCAGGATGTTGACATAGCCGACTGTTACATACTGTAGACCCTGCTAGCTAATAGTAGACTCCGATCTGATCCATGATGTTGACATAGCCGACTGTTGACGCTGCTAGCTAATAGTAGACTCCGATCTAATCCATGATGTTGACATAGCCGACTGTTACATACTGTTGACGCTGCTAGCTAATAGTAGACTCCGGTCTGATCCATGATGTTGACATAGCCGACTGTTGACGCTGCTAGCTAATAGTAGACTCCGGTCTGATCTATGATGTTGACATAGCCGACTGTTACATACTGTGACCCTGCTAGCTAATAGTAGACTCCGGTCTGATCTATGATGTTGACATAGCCGACTGTTACATACTGTAGACCCTGCTAGCTAATAGTAGACTCCGGTCTGATCCAGGATGTTGACATAGCCGACTGTTACATACTGTAGACGCTGCTAGCTAATAGTAGACTCCGGTCTGATCCAGGATGTTGACATAGCCGACTGTTACATACTGTTGACGCTGCTAGCTAATAGTAGACTCCGGTGTGATCCAGGATGTTGACATAGCCGACTGTTACATACTGTTGACGATGCTAGCTAATAGTAGACTCCGGTGTGATCCAGGATGTTGACATAGCCGACTGTTGACGCTGCTAGCTAATAGTAGACTCCGATCTGATCCATGATGTTGACATAGCCGACTGTTACATACTGTTGACGCTGCTAGCTAATAGTAGACTCCGATCTGATCCATGATGTTGACATAGCCGACTGTTACATACTGTTGACGCTGCTAGCTAATAGTAGACTCCGGTGTGATCCAGGATGTTGACATAGCCGACTGTTGACGCTGCTAGCTAATAGTAGACTCCGATCTGATCCATGATGTTGACATAGCCGACTGTTGACGCTGCTAGCTAATAGTAGACTCCGATCTAATCCATGATGTTGACATAGCCGACTGTTACATACTGTTGACGCTGCTAGCTAATAGTAGACTCCGGTCTGATCCATGATGTTGACATAGCCGACTGTTGACGCTGCTAGCTAATAGTAGACTCCGGTCTGATCTATGATGTTGACATAGCCGACTGTTGACGCTGCTAGCTAATAGTAGACTCCGGTCTGATCTATGATGTTGACATAGCCGACTGTTACATACTGTAGACCCTGCTAGCTAATAGTAGACTCCGGTGTGATCCAGGATGTTGACATAGCCGACTGTTACATACTGTAGACGCTGCTAGCTAATAGTAGACTCCGGTCTGATCCAGGATGTTGACATAGCCGACTGTTGACGCTGCTAGCTAATAGTAGACTCCGGTCCGATCTATGATGTTGACATAGCCGACTGTTACATACTGTAGACCCTGCTAGCTAATAGTAGACTCCGGTGTGATCCATGATGTTGACATAGCCGACTGTTGACGCTGCTAGCTAATAGTAGACTCCGGTGTGATCCAGGATGTTGACATAGCCGACTGTTACATACTGTAGACCCTGCTAGCTAATAGTAGACTCCGGTGTGATCCAGGATGTTGACATAGCCGACTGTTACATACTGTAGACACTGCTAGCTAATAGTAGACTCCGGTCTGATCCAGGATGTTGACATAGCCGACTGTTGACGCTGCTAGCTAATAGTAGACTCCGGTCCGATCTATGATGTTGACATAGCCGACTGTTACATACTGTAGACCCTGCTAGCTAATAGTAGACTCCGGTGTGATCCATGATGTTGACATAGCCGACTGTTACATACTGTAGACACTGCTAGCTAATAGTAGACTCCGGTCTGATCCAGGATGTTGACATAGCCGACTGTTGACGCTGCTAGCTAATAGTAGACTCCGGTCTGATCTATGATGTTGACATAGCCGACTTACATACTGTAGACCCTGCTAGCTAATAGTAGACTCCGGTGTGATCCAGGATGTTGACATAGCCGACTGTTGACGCTGCTAGCTAATAGTAGACTCCGGTCTGATCTTGACATAGCCGACTGTTACATACTGTAGACCCTGCTAGCTAATAGTAGACTCCGGTCTGATCTATGATGTTGACATAGCCGACTGTTGACGCTGCTAGCTAATAGTAGACTCCGGTGTGATCCAGGATGTTGACATAGCCGACTGTTAGATACTGCTAGCTAATAGTAGACTCCGGTCTGATCTATGATGTTGACATAGCCGACTTACATACTGTAGACCCTGCTAGCTAATAGTAGACTCCGGTGTGATCCAGGATGTTGACATAGCCGACTGTTGACGCTGCTAGCTAATAGTAGACTCCGGTCTGATCTTGACATAGCCGACTGTTACATACTGTAGACCCTGCTAGCTAATAGTAGACTCCGGTCTGATCTATGATGTTGACATAGCCGACTGTTGACGCTGCTAGCTAATAGTAGACTCCGGTGTGATCCAGGATGTTGACATAGCCGACTGTTAGATACTGCTAGCTAATAGTAGACTCCGGTCTGATCCATGATGTTGACATAGCCGACTGTTGACGCTGCTAGCTAATAGTAGACTCCGGTCTGATCTATGATGTTGACATAGCCGACTGTTGACGCTGCTAGCTAATAGTAGACTCCGGTCTGATCCATGATGTTGACATAGCCGACTGTTGACGCTGCTAGCTAATAGTAGACTCCGGTCTGATCATGATGTTGACATAGCCGACTGTTACATACTGTGACGCTGCTAGCTAATAGTAGACTCCGGTCTGATCCATGATGTTGACATAGCCGACTGTTGACGCTGCTAGCTAATAGTAGACTCCGGTCTGATCTATGATGTTGACATAGCCGACTGTTGACGCTGCTAGCTAATAGTAGACTCCGGTCTGATCAGATGTTGACATAGCCGACTGTTAGATACTGCTAGCTAATAGTAGACTCCGGTCTGATCCATGATGTTGACATAGCCGACTGTTGACGCTGCTAGCTAATAGTAGACTCCGATCTGATCCAGGATGTTGACATAGCCGACTGTTACATACTGTAGACCCTGCTAGCTAATAGTAGACTCCGGTGTGATCCAGGATGTTGACATAGCCGACTGTTGTGTGTTGTGTGATCTGATCCATGATGTTGACATAGCCGACTGTTGACGCTGCTAGCTAATAGTAGACTCCGATCTAATCCATGATGTTGACATAGCCGACTGTTACATACTGTTGACGCTGCTAGCTAATAGTAGACTCCGGTCTGATCCATGATGTTGACATAGCCGACTGTTGACGCTGCTAGCTAATAGTAGACTCCGGTCTGATCTATGATGTTGACATAGCCGACTGTTGACGTGTGTTGTGGTTGTTTGTGTTTGGGATACAGTAGCCCTGCTAGCTAATAGTAGACTCCGATCTGATCCAGGATGTTGACATAGCCGACTGTTACATACTGTAGACCCTGCTAGCTAATAGTAGACTCCGGTCTGATCCAGGATGTTGACATAGCCGACTGTTACATACTGTTGACGCTGCTAGCTAATAGTAGACTCCGGTGTGATCCAGGATGTTGACATAGCCGACTGTTACATACTGTTGACGATGCTAGCTAATAGTAGACTCCGGTGTGATCCAGGATGTTGACATAGCCGACTGTTGACGCTGCTAGCTAATAGTAGACTCCGATCTGATCCATGATGTTGACATAGCCGACTGTTACACACTGTTGACGCTGCTAGCTAATAGTAGACTCCGATCTGATCCATGATGTTGACATAGCCGACTGTTACATACTGTTGACGCTGCTAGCTAATAGTAGACTCCGGTGTGATCCAGGATGTTGACATAGCCGACTGTTGACGCTGCTAGCTAATAGTAGACTCCGATCTGATCCATGATGTTGACATAGCCGACTGTTGACGCTGCTAGCTAATAGTAGACTCCGATCTAATCCATGATGTTGACATAGCCGACTGTTACATACTGTTGACGCTGCTAGCTAATAGTAGACTCCGGTCTGATCCATGATGTTGACATAGCCGACTGTTGACGCTGCTAGCTAATAGTAGACTCCGGTCTGATCTATGATGTTGACATAGCCGACTGTTGACGCTGCTAGCTAATAGTAGACTCCGGTCTGATCTATGATGTTGACATAGCCGACTGTTGACGCTGCTAGCTAATAGTAGACTCCGGTCTGATCCATGATGTTGACATAGCCGACTGTTGACGCTGCTAGCTAATAGTAGACTCCGGTGTGATCCAGGATGTTGACATAGCCGACTGTTACATACTGTAGACCCTGCTAGCTAATAGTAGACTCCGGTGTGATCCAGGATGTTGACATAGCCGACTGTTACATACTGTAGACACTGCTAGCTAATAGTAGACTCCGGTCTGATCCAGGATGTTGACATAGCCGACTGTTGACGCTGCTAGCTAATAGTAGACTCCGGTCTGATCTATGATGTTGACATAGCCGACTGTTACATACTGTAGACCCTGCTAGCTAATAGTAGACTCCGGTGTGATCCATGATGTTGACATAGCCGACTGTTACATACTGTAGACACTGCTAGCTAATAGTAGACTCCGGTCTGATCCAGGATGTTGACATAGCCGACTGTTGACGCTGCTAGCTAATAGTAGACTCCGGTCTGATCTATGATGTTGACATAGCCGACTTACATACTGTAGACCCTGCTAGCTAATAGTAGACTCCGGTGTGATCCATGATGTTGACATAGCCGACTGTTGACGCTGCTAGCTAATAGTAGACTCCGGTCTGATCTGTGTTGACATAGCCGACTGTTACATACTGTAGACCCTGCTAGCTAATAGTAGACTCCGGTCTGATCTATGATGTTGACATAGCCGACTGTTGACGCTGCTAGCTAATAGTAGACTCCGGTGTGATCCAGGATGTTGACATAGCCGACTGTTAGATACTGCTAGCTAATAGTAGACTCCGGTCTGATCTATGATGTTGACATAGCCGACTTACATACTGTAGACCCTGCTAGCTAATAGTAGACTCCGGTGTGATCCAGGATGTTGACATAGCCGACTGTTGACGCTGCTAGCTAATAGTAGACTCCGGTCTGATCTTGACATAGCCGACTGTTACATACTGTAGACCCTGCTAGCTAATAGTAGACTCCGAGTGATCCATGATGTTGACATAGCCGACTGTTGACGCTGCTAGCTAATAGTAGACTCCGGTCTGATCCATGATGTTGACATAGCCGACTGTTACATACTGTTGACGCTGCTAGCTAATAGTAGACTCCGGTCTGATCCGGATGTTGACATAGCCGACTGTTGACGCTGCTAGCTAATAGTAGACTCCGGTCTGATCTATGATGTTGACATAGCCGACTGTTGACGCTGCTAGCTAATAGTAGACTCCGGTCTGATCCATGATGTTGACATAGCCGACTGTTGACGCTGCTAGCTAATAGTAGACTCCGGTCTGATCCATGATGTTGACATAGCCGACTGTTACATACTGTAGACCCTGCTAGCTAATAGTAGACTCCGGTGTGATCCAGGATGTTGACATAGCCGACTGTTACATACTGTAGACACTGCTAGCTAATAGTAGACTCCGGTCTGATCCAGGATGTTGACATAGCCGACTGTTGACGCTGCTAGCTAATAGTAGACTCCGGTCTGATCTATGATGTTGACATAGCCGACTTACATACTGTAGACCCTGCTAGCTAATAGTAGACTCCGGTGTGATCCATGATGTTGACATAGCCGACTGTTACATACTGTAGACACTGCTAGCTAATAGTAGACTCCGGTCTGATCCAGGATGTTGACATAGCCGACTGTTGACGCTGCTAGCTAATAGTAGACTCCGGTCTGATCTATGATGTTGACATAGCCGACTTACATACTGTAGACCCTGCTAGCTAATAGTAGACTCCGGTCTGATCCAGGATGTTGACATAGCCGACTGTATGACGCTGCTAGCTAATAGTAGACTCCGGTCTGATCCAGGATGTTGACATAGCCGACTGTTACATACTGTAGACGCTGCTAGCTAATAGTAGACTCCGGTCTGATCCAGGATGTTGACATAGCCGACTGTTACATACTGTTGACGATGCTAGCTAATAGTAGACTCCGGTGTGATCCAGGATGTTGACATAGCCGACTGTTGACGCTGCTAGCTAATAGTAGACTCCGGTCTGATCCATGATGTTGACATAGCCGACTGTTGACGCTGCTAGCTAATAGTAGACTCCGGTCTGATCTTGACATAGCCGACTGTTACATACTGTAGACACTGCTAGCTAATAGTAGACTCCGGTCTGATCCATGATGTAGACACTGCTAGCTAATAGTAGACTCCGGTGTGATCCAGGATGTTGACATAGCCGACTGTTGACGCTGCTAGCTAATAGTAGACTCCGATCTGATCCATGATGTTGACATAGCCGACTGTTGACGCTGCTAGCTAATAGTAGACTCCGATCTAATCCATGATGTTGACATAGCCGACTGTTACATACTGTTGACGCTGCTAGCTAATAGTAGACTCCGGTCTGATCCATGATGTTGACATAGCCGACTGTTGACGCTGCTAGCTAATAGTAGACTCCGGTCTGATCTATGATGTTGACATAGCCGACTGTTGACGCTGCTAGCTAATAGTAGACTCCGGTCTGATCTATGATGTTGACATAGCCGACTGTTGACGCTGCTAGCTAATAGTAGACTCCGGTCTGATCTATGATGTTGACATAGCCGACTGTTACATACTGTAGACCCTGCTAGCTAATAGTAGACTCCGGTCTGATCCAGGATGTTGACATAGCCGACTGTTACATACTGTAGACCCTGCTAGCTAATAGTAGACTCCGGTCTGATCCAGGATGTTGACATAGCCGACTGTTACATACTGTTGACGCTGCTAGCTAATAGTAGACTCCGGTGTGATCCAGGATGTTGACATAGCCGACTGTTACATACTGTAGACCCTGCTAGCTAATAGTAGACTCCGGTGTGATCCATGATGTTGACATAGCCGACTGTTACATACTGTAGACCCTGCTAGCTAATAGTAGACTCCGGTCTGATCCAGGATGTTGACATAGCCGACTGTTTGTTGACGCTGCTAGCTAATAGTAGACTCCGGTGTGATCCAGATGTTGACATAGCCGACTGTTACATACTGTAGACCCTGCTAGCTAATAGTAGACTCCGGTGTGATCCAGGATGTTGACATAGCCGACTGTTACATACTGTAGACACTGCTAGCTAATAGTAGACTCCGGTCTGATCCAGGATGTTGACATAGCCGACTGTTGACGCTGCTAGCTAATAGTAGACTCCGGTCTGATCTTGACATAGCCGACTGTTACATACTGTAGACCCTGCTAGCTAATAGTAGACTCCGGTGTGATCCATGATGTTGACATAGCCGACTGTTGACGCTGCTAGCTAATAGTAGACTCCGGTCTGATCCTGATGTTGACATAGCCGACTGTTACATACTGTACCCTGCTAGCTAATAGTAGACTCCGGTCTGATCTATGATGTTGACATAGCCGACTGTTACATACTGTAGACACTGCTAGCTAATAGTAGACTCCGGTCTGATCCATGATGTAGACACTGCTAGCTAATAGTAGACTCCGGTCTGATCTATGATGTTGACATAGCCGACTTACATACTGTAGACCCTGCTAGCTAATAGTAGACTCCGGTGTGATCCAGGATGTTGACATAGTCGACTGTTGACGCTGCTAGCTAATAGTAGACTCCGGTCTGACCTTGACATAGCCGACTGTTACATACTGTAGACCCTGCTAGCTAATAGTAGACTCCGAGCTGATCCATGATGTTGACATAGCCGACTGTTGACGCTGCTAGCTAATAGTAGACTCCGATCTAATCCATGATGTTGACATAGCCGACTGTTACATACTGTTGACGCTGCTAGCTAATAGTAGACTCCGGTCTGATCCAGGATGTTGACATAGCCGACTGTTGACGCTGCTAGCTAATAGTAGACTCCGGTCTGATCTTGACATAGCCGACTGTTACATACTGTAGACCCTGCTAGCTAATAGTAGACTCCGAGCTGATCCATGATGTTGACATAGCCGACTGTTGACGCTGCTAGCTAATAGTAGACTCCGATCTAATCCATGATGTTGACATAGCCGACTGTTACATACTGTTGACGCTGCTAGCTAATAGTAGACTCCGGTCTGATCCAGGATGTTGACATAGCCGACTGTTGACGCTGCTAGCTAATAGTAGACTCCGGTCTGATCCAGGATGTTGACATAGCCGACTGTTACATACTGTAGACGCTGCTAGCTAATAGTAGACTCCGGTCTGATCCATGATGTTGACATAGCCGACTGTTGACGCTGCTAGCTAATAGTAGACTCCGATCTGATCCATGATGTTGACATAGCCGACTGTTGACGCTGCTAGCTAATAGTAGACTCCGGTCTGATCTATGATGTTGACATAGCCGACTGTTGACGCTGCTAGCTAATAGTAGACTCCGGTCTGATCTATGATGTTGACATAGCCGACTGTTGACGCTGCTAGCTAATAGTAGACTCCGATCTGATCCAGGATGTTGACATAGCCGACTGTTACATACTGTAGACCCTGCTAGCTAATAGTAGACTCCGATCTGATCCATGATGTTGACATAGCCGACTGTTGACGCTGCTAGCTAATAGTAGACTCCGATCTAATCCATGATGTTGACATAGCCGACTGTTACATACTGTTGACGCTGCTAGCTAATAGTAGACTCCGGTCTGATCCATGATGTTGACATAGCCGACTGTTGACGCTGCTAGCTAATAGTAGACTCCGGTCTGATCTATGATGTTGACATAGCCGACTGTTACATACTGTAGACGCTGCTAGCTAATAGTAGACTCCGGTCTGATCCAGGATGTTGACATAGCCGACTGTTACATACTGTAGACCCTGTTAGCTAATAGTAGACTCCGGTCTGATCCAGGATGTTGACATAGCCGACTGTTACATACTGTTGACGCTGCTAGCTAATAGTAGACTCCGGTGTGATCCAGGATGTTGACATAGCCGACTGTTACATACTGTTGACGATGCTAGCTAATAGTAGACTCCGGTGTGATCCAGGATGTTGACATAGCCGACTGTTGACGCTGCTAGCTAATAGTAGACTCCGATCTGATCCATGATGTTGACATAGCCGACTGTTACATACTGTTGACGCTGCTAGCTAATAGTAGACTCCGATCTGATCCATGATGTTGACATAGCCGACTGTTACATACTGTTGACGCTGCTAGCTAATAGTAGACTCCGGTGTGATCCAGGATGTTGACATAGCCGACTGTTGACGCTGCTAGCTAATAGTAGACTCCGATCTGATCCATGATGTTGACATAGCCGACTGTTGACGCTGCTAGCTAATAGTAGACTCCGATCTAATCCATGATGTTGACATAGCCGACTGTTACATACTGTAGACGCTGCTAGCTAATAGTAGACTCCGGTCTGATCCATGATGTTGACATAGCCGACTGTTGACGCTGCTAGCTAATAGTAGACTCCGGTCTGATCTATGATGTTGACATAGCCGACTGTTGACGCTGCTAGCTAATGGTAGACTCCGGTCTGATCTATGATGTTGACATAGCCGACTGTTGACGCTGCTAGCTAATAATAGACTCCGGTCTGATCCATGATGTTGACATAGCCGACTGTTGACGCTGCTAGCTAATAGTAGACTCCGGTCTGATCCAGGATGTTGACATAGCCGACTGTTACATACTGTTGACGCTGCTAGCAAATAGTAGACTCCGGTGTGATCCAGGATGTTGACATAGCCGACTGTTACATACTGTAGACCCTGCTAGCTAATAGTAGACTCCGGTGTGATCCAGGATGTTGACATAGCCAACTGTTACATACTGTAGACACTGCTAGCTAATAGTAGACTCCGGTCTGATCCAGGATGTTGACATAGCCGACTGTTGACGCTGCTAGCTAATAGTAGACTCCGGTCCGATCTATGATGTTGACATAGCCGACTGTTACATACTGTAGACCCTGCTAGCTAATAGTAGACTCCGGTGTGAT
>JABXNX010002056.1:0-10437 GCA_014843695.1 Archivesica marissinica | reverse complement strand
TCACGGCGTAAGATATTTCCTCACACAATTTGATGCTTTCTCACGGCGTAAGACATTTCCTCACACAATTTGATGCTTTCTCATGGCGTAAGACATTTCCTCACACAATTTGATGCTTTCTCATGGCGTAAGACATTTCCTCACACAATTTGATGCTTTCTCATGGCGTAAGACATTTCCTCACACAATTTGATGCTTTCTCATGGCGTAAGACATTTCCTCACACAATTTGATGCTTTCTCATGGCGTAAGACATTTCCTCACACAATTTGATGCTTTCTCATGGGTAAGACATTTCCTCACACAATTTGATGCTTTCTCATGGCGTAAGACATTTCCTCACACAATTTATGCTTTCTCATGGCGTAAGACATTTCCTCACACAATTTGATGCTTTCTCATGGCGTAAGACATTTCCTCACACAATTTGATGCTTTCTCATGGCGTAAGACATTTCCTCACACAATTTGATGCTTTCTCATGGCGTAAGACATTTCCTCACACAATTTGATGCTTTCTCATGGCGTAAGACATTTCCTCACACAATTTTATGCTTTCTCACGGTGTAAGACATTTCCTCACACAATTTGATGCTTTCTCATGGCGTAAGATATTTCCTCACACAATTTGATGCTTTCTCACCACATAAAATATTTCCTCACACAATTTGATGTTTTCTCATGGCGTAAGATATTTCCTCATACAATTTGATGCTTTCTCACCACATAAAATATTTCCTCACACAATTTGATGTTTTCTCACGGCGTAAGATATTTTCTCACACAATTTTATGCTTTCTCACGGCGTAAGATATTTCCTCATACAATTTGGTGCTTTCTCACGGCGTAAGATATTTCCTCACACAATTTTATGCTTTCTCACGTTTAAGACATTTCCTCACACAATTTGATGCTTTCTCACGGCGTAAGATATTTCCTCACACAATTTGATGCTTTCTCATGGCGTAAGATATTTCCTCACACAATTTGATGCTTTCTCATGGCGTAAGACATTTCCTCACACAATTTGATGCTTTCTCATGGCGTAAGACATTTCCTCACACAATTTGATGCTTTCTCATGGCGTAAGATATTTCCTCACACAATTTGATGCTTTCTCACGGCGTAAGATATTTCCTCACACAATTTTATGCTTTCTCACGGCGTAAGATATTTCCTCATACAATTTGGTGCTTTCTCATGGCGTAAGACATTTCCTCACACAATTTGGTGCTTTCTCACCACGTAAAATATTTCCTCACATAATTTGATGCTTTCTCATGGCGTAAGACATTTCCTCACACAATTTGATGCTTTCTCACGGTGTAAGACATTTCCTCACACAATTTGATGCTTTCTCATGGTGTAAGACATTTCCTCACATAATTTGATGCTTTCTCATGGCGTAAGATATTTCCTCACACAATTTGGTGCTTTCTCATGGCGTAAGGCATTTCCTCACATAATTTGATGCTTTCTCATGGTGTAAGACATTTCCTCACACAATTTGATGCTTTCTCATGGCGTAAGGCATTTCCTCACACAATTTGATGCTTTCTCATGGCGTAAGACATTTCCTCACACAATTTGGTGCTTTCTCATGGCGTAAGGCATTTCCTCACACAATTTGGTGCTTTCTCATGGCGTAAGACATTTCCTCACACAATTTGGTGCTTTCTCATGGCGTAAGGCATTTCCTCACACAATTTTATGCTTTCTCATGGTGTAAGGCATTTCCTCATACAATTTGGTGCTTTCTCATGGCGTAAGGCATTTCCTCACTCAATTTAATGCTTTCTCATGGCGTAAGGCATTTCCTCACTCAATTTAATGCTTTCTCATGGCGTAAGGCATTTCCTCACTCAATTTAATGCTTTCTCATGGCGTAAGGCATTTCCTCACTCAATTTAATGCTTTCTCATGGCGTAAGGCATTTCCTCACTCAATTTAATGCTTTCTCATGGCGTAAGGCATTTCCTCACTCAATTTGATGCTTTCTCAAGGCGTAAGGAATTTCCTCACTCAATTTAATGCTTTCTCATGGCGTAAGGCATTTCCTCACACAATTTGATGCTTTCTCATGGTGTAAGACATTTCCTCACACAATTTGATGCTTTATCATGGTGTAAGGCATTTCCTCACACAATTTAATGCTTTCTCATGGCGTAAGACATTTCCTCACACAATTTGGTGCTTTCTCATGGCGTAAGGCATTTCCTCACTCAATTTAATGCTTTCTCATGGCGTAAGGCATTTCCTCACTCAATTTAATGCTTTCTCATGGCGTAAGGCATTTCCTCACTCAATTTAATGCTTTCTCATGGCGTAAGGCATTTCCTCACTCAATTTAATGCTTTCTCATGGCGTAAGACATTTCCTCACACAATTTGATGCTTTCTCATGGCGTAAGACATTTCCTCACACAATTTGATGCTTTCTCATGGCGTAAGGCATTTCCTCACTCAATTTAATGCTTTCTCATGGCGTAAGGCATTTCCTCACACAATTTGATGCTTTCTCATGGCGTAAGGCATTTCCTCACACAATTTAATGCTTTCTCATGGCGTAAGGCATTTCCTCACACAATTTGATGCTTTCTCATGGCGTAAGACATTTCCTCACACAATTTGATGCTTTCTCATGGCGTAAGGCATTTCCTCACTCAATTTAATGCTTTCTCATGGCGTAAGGCATTTCCTCACACAATTTGATGCTTTCTCATGGGTAAGGCATTTCCTCATACAATTTGATGCTTTCTCATGGCGTAAGACATTTCCTCACACAATTTGATGCTTTCTCATGGCGTAAGACATTTCCTCACACAATTTGATGCTTTCTCATGGCGTAAGGCATTTCCTCACACAATTTATGCTTTCTCATGGCGTAAGGCATTTCCTCACACAATTTGATGCTTTCTCATGGCGTAAGACATTTCCTCACACAATTTGATGCTTTATCATGGTGTAAGGCATTTCCTCACACAATTTAATGCTTTCTCATGGCGTAAGACATTTCCTCACACAATTTGGTGCTTTCTCATGGCGTAAGGCATTTCCTCACTCAATTTAATGCTTTCTCATGGCGTAAGGCATTTCCTCACTCAATTTAATGCTTTCTCATGGCGTAAGGCATTTCCTCACTCAATTTAATGCTTTCTCATGGCGTAAGGCATTTCCTCACTCAATTTAATGCTTTCTCATGGCGTAAGGCATTTCCTCACTCAATTTAATGCTTTCTCATGGCGTAAGACATTTCCTCACTCAATTTGGTGCTTTCTCATGGCGTAAGACATTTCCTCACACAATTTGGTGCTTTCTCATGGCATAACACATTTCCTCACACAATTTGGTGCTTTCTCATGGCGTAAGGCATTTCCTCACACAATTTGATGCTTTCTCATGGCGTAAGACATTTCCTCACTCAATTTAATGCTTCCTCACATTTTGAGTCATTTCCTCACACACTTTGATGCTTTCTCATGGCGTAAGATATTTCCTCACACAATTTTATGCTTTCTCATGGCCCATGGGGCGGTCAGCACTCATAGTGAACCATGCATGGTGAGATGCCCATTGGGCGGTCAGCACTCATAGTGAACCATGCATGGTGAGATGCCTATGGGGCGGTCAGCACTCATAGTGAACCATGCATGGTGAGATGCCCATGGGGCGGTCAGCACTCATAGTGAACCATGCATGGTGAGATGCCCATGGGGCGGTCAGCTCTCGTAGTGAACTCTCTAAGTGGATTAATTGTCATCCAATATTAATCCAAGTTAATAATGTCACGGTCAAGTTTGATCGATGTATCATATTGCATAATAACCACACAATTTCACACACTGTTCACTGACATAATGTCAAGGTCAAGGTTGATATTTCATACACTGTTCAATGGCATAATGTCAAGGTCAAGGTTGATAGACATATCTAATTCCAAAATAACACAATTTCACACACTGTTCAGTGCTAATTGCCAAAATAACACACAATTTCCATGGTTACAGTAAAACAGTTTTTCATTGAAGCGTAACTGTATCACTATTGAATTCTCTTGTTCAAATGGGGCCACAGTCATCAAATACTAGATCTCTTTAGTTTTCTACAAATTTATTTTAGCTTGATTGCGAAACAAGTTCTCACAACTTATATTAATCACTCTCGAGACTTCATTCCTGATGGAATCCATTGCCACGAGGGAGAGAGAAGAGGCAACATGGAATTTAAATACCTTGCCTAAGGACACTGTCATAATGGCTCCATTGGAGCTCCAACTCTGGGCCTTTTGCACCTGAAGCGAACGCGCTACCACAGCGCTGTCACGACTTCCACTAGGTCTCTAAATCAACATACATGAAACCTCAATAGTTTTTCTCAGTATCCAACTGTGGCCAAATATAATCTGTTGTAGTACAACAACTTGTGCATAGTGATTCAAATGGATTTAACGGGTTTCATGATCCATGGTGAGCGATTTAAGGAGTTCAACGTTCATTGAAGGATGGAAGCAAACAATGTGTCGAGTAGTCCCCCAAAGATTCAATGAATGTTCTGCAAGGTTAAATATATATGTTCATGAAACTCAATTAAATGTTTCTTGCCACTTAAAGCAGTCTTTTCTATTTCCAGGTGCTGATCAGTTCCAGGAGGTGTTCAGGAGTAGTATGGAGGAGGCTGTCGATGGGGTGGTCATCACTGATGATGCCGGTCTGGTGGGGCCTGTCGGAGTGCATGGAGAGCAAGCTGTGTTACTCGACCAGTTTGTGGATGTAGGTTTGTGGGAAACTCAGTTGATCCTGGCTGATGAGGTTGTCCCTGTCCTCGAGGTGGTTGTCCCTGTCCTCGAGGTGGTTGTCCCTGAGGTTGATCTGCCCCTGCTTGATCTTCCTGCAGAGCCCGAAGAGGTACCTACCCCTGCTCTTCCACGCAGGTCTCTTCGGGTTCGGAGACGTCCGGATCGGTTACAGATCTCCTGGGACTGAACAGGAATTCTTCGTTCATGCACTTCCCTGCCCATCGTCAGACTCCTTGAGGTGGAAGATATTATCAAGAGGAAACTGGATTATTTGGTAACTTATTATTAAATGTAGAAAATGAAAATAAATGTAATAGTTTAGGTAACTTGAGGATTGAATTTTACAGTGCTCATTGTAAAATAAGTATTATACAGCTTGCTACTATACTATATCTAAGTTCTTTGTTGCTGGGGCTTAAAGTTACATCAACAGCTTAGGTCATAATAGCGACTGTCCAGCAATTTATGTAGAGGTATACCATGGGTGATCTCCCTTTGCACTTCTACTGTAGGATAACCTTGTAACATGGGAAATCGCGATTCAGTTATTACAGACATTTAAATATATATCGTAATAATTCTTCACAACTTCTGTAACTTTGGACACCGAAGACAAGCGTGGGTTTTAACAAATTCTAGAGTTTATTGGTTATTCCGTATTATAGATGAATGAATTATGTATGAAACATCATTAAGGTATGAATTTAAAAAATCTTGTCCAGGATTTCTGCATATAAATAATAATACTACTGATAGTTAGTATTGATAATCACACACACAGACGAACGTTCAGCGGGTGAACAAGTATCTCTTGATCAATCTGACATGTATACCTTCTCCATCAAGCGTTCGGGGCTTTGTGATACTAGTAATTATGTACTCAAAGACCCTGGATTGCTTGAGGTACATGTCAGACTGCACATAACATGTTTTTTTTCACCCCGTGGCTGCAGGCATACACATTTTTAATCACAAGTTTATCAATACTACAAATCATGGTACGATTGTTTTTTGCATGGAACCTGGAGGGAATTCTGACATGATAAAACAACAAATTACAGTAAATAAAGAACTAGCTCTATTGTTTTGCATGGCAAGAACAGATTTGTTTTGCACAAGTTATTAACTTAGGAATAAATCTAAATGCAAGATGCTTTGAAATTAAATGTGACTGTTTAAGACATTCATTGTATAACCTTAAATTGTACTAATGCAAGATGCTTTGAAATTAAATGTGATTGTTTAAAACATTCAGTGTATAACCTTAAATTGTACTAATGCAAGATGCTTTGAAATTAAATGTGATTGTTTAAAACATTCAGTGTATAACCTTAAATTGTACTAATGCAAGATGCTTTGAAATTAAATGTGATTGTTTAAAACATTCAGTGTATAACCTTAAATTGTACTAATGCAAGATGCTTTGAAATTAAATGTGATTGTTTAAAACATTCAGTGTATAACCATAAATTGTAATTAGTCTTTGAGGAATATTTTGATGATTTGCAAGCAACCATTTTTAGTAGGATATTAAGGTTCAAATATATATTATACTAGTATTTAATTTTACTCATAAATTAGAATTAATTTTAAAAACACTGAGGACAAACTACACTTTATGATGGCCTACCAAATAACTCCGGTTTCTGATTGCCTCATTTGAAACCTCGCGCCTTACCTCATGGAGAAACTCCAAGAGAGAACTTGAACCACTCGACCAATGTGTCGCCCAATTCCGTGGTAAGACGGAGTTGGGTTTCTCGCCAGTTCTATTGTATGATATATTTAGATTGTCACCAGTCCGAGAACTTGAACCACTCGACCAGTGTGTCGACCAATACCGTTGTAAGACACAGTTGCTTTTCACCAGTTCTATTATAAGATATATTTAGATTGTCACCAGTCCGAGAACTTGAACCACTCGACCAGTGTGTCGACCAATACCGTTGTAAGACACAGTTGCTTTTCACCAGTTCTATTATAAGATATATTTAGATTGTCACCAGTCCGAGAACTTGAACCACTCGACCAGTGTGTCGACCAATACCGTTGTAAGACACAGTTGCTTTTCACCAGTTCTATTATAAGATATATTTAGATTGTCACCAGTCCGAGAACTTGAACCACTCGACCAGTGTGTCGACCAATACCGTTGTAAGACACAGTTGCTTTTCACCAGTTCTATTATAAGATATATTTAGATTGTCACCAGTCCGAGAACTTGAACCACTCGACCAGTGTGTCGACCAATACCGTTGTAAGACACAGTTGCTTTTCACCAGTTCTATTATAAGATATATTTAGATTGTCACCAGTCCGAGAACTTGAACCACTCGACCAGTGTGTCGACCAATACCGTTGTAAGACACAGTTGCTTTTCACCAGTTCTATTATAAGATATATTTAGATTGTCACCAGTCCGAGAACTTGAACCACTCGACCAGTGTGTCGACCAATACCGTTGTAAGACACAGTTGCTTTTCACCAGTTCTATTATAAGATATATTTAGATTGTCACCAGTCCGAGAACTTGAACCACTCGACCAGTGTGTCGACCAATACCGTTGTAAGACACAGTTGCTTTTCACCAGTTCTATTATAAGATATATTTAGATTGTCACCAGTCCGAGAACTTGAACCACTCGACCAGTGTGTCGACCAATACCGTTGTAAGACACAGTTGCTTTTCACCAGTTCTATTATAAGATATATTTAGATTGTCACCAGTCCGAGAACTTGAACCACTCGACCAGTGTGTCGACCAATACCGTTGTAAGACACAGTTGCTTTTCACCAGTTCTATTATAAGATATATTTAGATTGTCACCAGTCCGAGAACTTGAACCACTCGACCAGTGTGTCGACCAATACCGTTGTAAGACACAGTTGCTTTTCACCAGTTCTATTATAAGATATATTTAGATTGTCACCAGTCCGAGAACTTGAACCACTCGACCAGTGTGTCGACCAATACCGTTGTAAGACACAGTTGCTTTTCACCAGTTCTATTATAAGATATAGTTAGATTTTCACCAGTCCGAGAACTTGAACCACTCGACCAGTGTGTCGACCAATACCGTTGTAAGACACAGTTGCTTTTCACCAGTTCTATTGTAAGTATAGTTAGATTTTCACCAGTCCGAGACTTGAACACTCGACCAGTGTGTCGACCAATACCGTTGTAAGACACAGTTGCTTTTCACCAGTTCTATTGTAAGATATAGTTAGATTTTCACCAGTCCGAGACTTGAACCACTCGACCAGTGTGTCGACCAATACCGTTGTAAGACACAGTTGCTTTTCCCAGTTCTATTGTAAGTATATTAGATTTTCACCAGTCCGAGAACTTGAACCACTCGACCAGTGTGTCGACCAATACCGTTGTAAGACAGTTGCTTTTCGTTTTATAAGATATATTTAGATTGTCACCAGTCCGAGAACTTGAACCACTCGACCAGTGTGTCGACCAATACCGTTGTAGACCAGTTGCTTCACCGTTCTATTATAAGATATATTTAGATTGTCCCGTCCGACTTGTGGGTGCCCGTTGGCGTTGTTTTCACGTTTTTTGTATTTGTTTCCCGTCCGAGAACTTGCCACTCGACAGTGTGTCGACCAATACCGTTGTGGTTTTGTTTATTTGGTGGGTGTGGTTGTCTTTTTTGGTCGCACCGACCAGTGTGTCGACCAACCGTTGTAAGAGGGGGCACCATTGACTGTTGTGTGTGGGGGCACCGTTGGCTGTTGTGCGTGGGGGCACCGTTGCCTGTTGCGCGTGGGGCACCGTTGGCTGTTGTGCGTGGGGGCACCGTTGCCTGTTGCGCGTGGGGCACCGTTGGCTGTTGTGTGTGGGGGCACCGTTGCCTCTTGTGTGTGGGGGCACCGTTGCCTATTGTGCGTGGGAGCACCATTGCCTGTTGTGCGTTGGGGCACCGTTGCCTGTTGTGAGTGGGGCACCATTGCCTGTTGTGCATGGGGGCACCGTTGGCTGTTGTGCGTGGGGGCACCGTTGCCTGTTGTGCTTGGGGGCACCATTGCCTGTTGTGTGCATGGGGCACCGTTGCCTGTTGTGTGCGCGGGGCACCGTTGCCTGTTGTGTGCGTGGGGCACCGTTGCCTGTTGTGCGTGGGGCACCGTTGCCTGTTGTGCGTGGGGCACCGTTGTCTGTTGTGCGTGGGGCACCATTGCCTGTTGTGCGTGGGGGCACCATTGCCTATTGTGCGTGGGGGCACCGTTGCCTATTGTGCGTGGGGACACCGTTGTCTGTTGCGCGTGGGGGCACCGTTGCGTGTGGGGGCACCGTTGCCTGTTGCGTGTGGGGGCACCGTTGCGTGTTGGGGCACCGTTGCCTGTTGTGAGTGGGGACACCGTTGCCTGTTGTGCGTGGGGGCACCGTTGGCTGTTGTACATGGGGGCACCGTTGCCTGTTGTGAGTGGGGGCACCGTTGCCTGTTGTGCGTGGGGCACTGTTGCCTGTTGTGCGTGGGGGCACCGTTGCCTGTTGTGTGTGGGGGCACCGTTGCCTGTTGTGCGTGGGGGCACCGTTGGCTGTTGTGCGTGGGGCACCGTTGGCTGTTGTGAGTGGGGCACCGTTGCCTGTTGTGCGTGGGGCACCGTTGCCTGTTGTGAGTGGGGACACCGTTGCCTGTTGTGAGTGGGGACACCGTTGCCTGTTGTGCATGGGGGCACCGTTGCCTGTTGTGTATGGGGGCACCGTTGCCTGTTGTGCGTGGGGCACCGTTGCCTGTTGTGCGTGGGGGCACCGTTGCCTGTTGTGCGTGGGGGCACCGTTGCCTGTTGTGCGTGGGGGCACCGTTGCCTGTTGTGCGTGGGGGCACCGTTGCCTGTTGTGCGTGGGGGCACCGTTGCCTGTTGTGCGGGGGCACCGTTGCCTGTTGTGCGTGGGGGCACCGTTGCCTGTTGTGCGTGGGGGACCGTTGCCTGTTGTGCGTGGGGGCACCGTTGCCTGTTGTGCATGGGGGCACCGTTGCCTGTTGTGCGTGGGGGTACCGTTGCCTGTTGTGCGTGGGGGCACCGTTGCCTGTTGTGCGTGGGGGCACCGTTGCCTGTTGTGCGTGGGGGCACCGTTGCCTGTTGTGTGTGGGGGCACCGTTGCCTGTTGTGTGTGGGGGCACCGTTGCCTGTTGTGCGTGGGGGCACCGTTGCCTGTTGTGAGTGGGGCACCGTTGCCTGTTGTGCGTGGGGGCACCGTTGCCTGTTGTGCGTGGGGGCACCGTTGCTGTTGTGGGGACCGTTGCCTGTTGTGCGTGGGGGCACCGTTGCCTGTTGTGCGTGGGGGCACCGTTGCCTGTTGTGCGTGGGGGCACCGTTGCCTGTTGTGCGTGGGGCACCGTTGCCTGTTGTGCGTGGGGCACCGTTGGCTGTTGTGTGTGGAGCACCGTTGGCTGTTGTGCATGGGGCACCGTTGCCTGTTGTGCATGGGGGCACCATTGCCTCTTGTGCGTGGGGCACCTTTGGCTGTTGTGCGTGGGGCACCGTTGGCTGTTGTGCGTGGGGCACCGTTGGCTGTTGTGCGTGGGGCACCGTTGCCTGTTGTGCGTGGGGGCACCGTTGCATGTTGTGCGTGGGGGCACCGTTGGCTGTTGTGAGTGGGGCACCGTTGCCTGTTGTGAGTGGGGCACCG
>JABXNX010002055.1:0-10445 GCA_014843695.1 Archivesica marissinica | reverse complement strand
TAACGGTGCTATCCACCAACACCAGACATAACGGTGCTATCCACCAACACCAGGCATAACGGTGCTATCCACCAACACCATGCATAACGGTGCTATCCATCAACACCAGACATAACGGTGCTATCCACCAACACCAGGCATAACGGTGCTATCCACCAACACCAGACATAACGGTGCTATCCACCAACACCAGGCATAATGGTGATATCCATCAACACCAGACATAACGGTCCTATCCACAACACCATGCATAACGGTGCTATCCACCAACACCAGACATAACGGTGCTATCCACAACACCATGCATAACGGTGCTATCCATCAACACCAGGCATACCGGTGCTATCCATCAACACCAGCATAACGGTGCTATCCACCAACACCAGACATAACGGTGCTATCCACAACACCATGCATAACGGTGCTATCCATCAACACCAGACATAACGGTGCTATCCACCAACACCAGACATAACGGTACTATCCAGCAACACCAGGCATAACGGTGCTATCCACCAACACCAGGCATAATGGTGCTATCCACCAACACCAGGTATAACGGTGCTATCCACCAACAACAAGCATAACGGTGCTATCCACCAACACCATGTATAATGGTGCTATCCACCAACACCATGTATAATGGTGCTATCCACCAACACCAGGCATAACGGTGCTATCCACAACACCAGGCATAATGGTGCTATCCATCAACACCAGGCATAACGGTGCTATCCATCAACACCAGGTATAACGGTGCTATCCACCAACACCAGCATAACGGTGCTATCCAAACACCAAGCATAACGGTGCTATCCATCAACACCAGACATAACGGTGCTATCCACAACACCAGGCATAAGTGCTATCCACCAACACCAGGCATAACGGTGCTATCCACCAACACCAGACATAATGGTGCTATCCACAACACCAGACATAACGGTGCTATCCACCAACACCAGGTATAACGGTGCTATCCACCAACACCAGACATAACGGTGCTATCCACCAACACCAGACATAACGGTGCTATCCACCAACACCAGACATAACGGTGCTATCCACCAACACCAGACATAACGGTGCTATCCACCAACACCAGACATAACGGTGCTATCCACCAACACCATGTATAACGGTGCTATCCATCAACACCAGACATAACGGTGCTATTCACAACACCATGCATAATGGTGCTATCCACCAACACCAGACATAACAGTGCTATCCACCAACACCAGGTATAACGGTGCTATCCACCAACACCAGACATAACGGTGCTATCCATCAACACCAGACATAACAGTGCTATCCACCAACACCAGACATAACGGTGCTATCCACCAACACCAGACATAACGGTGCTATCCACCAACACCAGGCATAACGGTGCTATCCACCAACACCATGCATAACGGTGCTATCCATCAACACCAGACATAACGGTGCTATCCATCAACACCAGGCATAACGGTGCTATCCACAACACCAGGCATAACGTGCTATCCATCAACACCAGACATAACGGTGCTATCCACAACACCAGGCATAACGGTGCTATCCATCAACACCAGACATAACGGTGCTATCCACAACACCATGCATAACGGTGCTATCCATCAACACCAGGCATAACGGTGCTATCCACCAACACCAGACATAACGGTGCTATCCACCAACACCAGGCATAACGGTGCTATCCATCAACACCAGACATAACGGTGCTATCCACAACACCAGGCATAACGGTGCTATCCATCAACACCAGACATAACGGTGCTATCCACAACACCAGCATAACGGTGCTATCCATCAACACCAGGCATAACGGTGCTATCCACCAACACCAGGCATAACGGTGCTATCCACAACACCATGTATAACGGTGCTATCCATCAACACCAGACATAACGGTGCTATCCACAACACCAGGCATAACGGTGCTATCCACCAACACCAGGCATAACGGTGCTATCCACAACACCATGCATAACGGTGCTATCCATCAACACCAGACATAACGGTGCTATCCATCAACACCAGACATAACGGTGCTATCCACCAACACCAGGCATAACGGTGCTATCCACAACACCATGTATAACGGTGCTATCCATCAACACCAGACATAACGGTGCTATCCACAACACCAGGCATAACGGTGCTATCCACAACACCAGGCATAACGGTGCTATCCACCAACACCAGGCATAACGGTGCTATCCACAACACCAGACATAACGGTGCTATCCACCAACACCAGGCATAACGGTGCTATCCATCAACACCAGACATAACGGTGCTATCCACAACACCAGGCATAACGGTGCTATCCATCAACACCAGACATAACGGTGCTATCCACAACACCATGCATAACGGTGCTATCCATCAACACCAGGCATAACGGTGCTATCCACAACACCATGTATAACGGTGCTATCCATCAACACCAGACATAACGGTGCTATCCACAACACCAGGCATAACGGTGCTATCCACCAACACCAGGCATAACGGTGCTATCCACAACACCATGTATAACGGTGCTATCCATCAACACCAGACATAACGGTGCTATCCATCAACACAAGGCATAACGGTGCTATCCACCAACACCAGGCATAACGGTGCTATCCACAACACCATGTATAACGGTGCTATCCATCAACACCAGACATAACGGTGCTATCCACAACACCAGGCATAACGGTGCTATCCACCAACACCAGGCATAACGGTGCTATCCACAACACCATGTATAACGGTGCTATCCATCAACACCAGACATAACGGTGCTATCCATCAACACAAGGCATAACGGTGCTATCCACCAACACCAGGCATAACGGTGCTATCCACAACACCATGTATAACGGTGCTATCCATCAACACCAGACATAACGGTGCTATCCACAACACCAGGCATAACGGTGCTATCCATCAACACCAGACATAACGGTGCTATCCACAACACCAGACATAACGTTACTATCCACAACACCATGCATAACGGTACTATCCATCAACACCAGACATAACGGTGCTATCCACCAACACCAGATATAACGGTGCTATCCACCAACACCAGACATAATGGTGCTATCCACCAACACCATGTATAACGGTGCTATCCACCAACACCAGACATAACGGTGCTATCCACCAACACCAGACATAACGGTGCTATCCACCAACACCAGACATAACGGTGCTATCCACCAACACCAGACATAACGGTGCTATCCACCAACACCAGACATAACGGTGCTATCCACCAACACCAGGCATAACGGTGCTATCCACCAACACCAGCATAACGGTGCTATCCACCAACACCATGTATAACGGTGCTATCCATCAACACCAGACATAACGGTGCTATCCACAACACCATGCATAATGGTGCTATCCACCAACACCAGACATAACGGTGCTATCCACCAACACCAGGTATAACGGTGCTATCCACCAACACCAGACATAACGGTGCTATCCATCAACACCAGACATAACGGTGCTATCCACCAACACCAGACATAACGGTGCTATCCACCAACACCAGACATAACGGTGCTATCCACCAACACCAGGCATAACGGTGCTATCCACCAACACCATGCATAACGGTGCTATCCATCAACACCAGACATAACGGTGCTATCCATCAACACCAGGCATAACGGTGCTATCCACCAACACCAGACATAACGGTGCTATCCACCAACACCATGTATAACGGTGCTATCTATCAACACCAGACATAACGGTGCTATCCACAACACCATGCATAATGGTGCTATCCACCAACACCAGACATAACGGTGCTATCCACCAACACCAGGTATAACGGTGCTATCCACCAACACCAGACATAACGGTGCTATCCACCAACACCAGACATAACGGTGCTATCCACCAACACCAGGCATAACGGTGCTATCCACCAACACCATGCATAACGGTGCTATCCATCAACACCAGACATAACGGTGCTATCCACCAACACCAGGCATAACGGTGCTATCCACCAACACCAGACATAACGGTGCTATCCACCAACACCATGTATAACGGTGCTATCCATCAACACCAGACATAACGGTGCTATCCACAACACCATGCATAACGGTGCTATCCACCAACACCAGACATAACGGTGCTATCCACAACACCATGCATAACGGTGCTATCCATCAACACCAGGCATACCGGTGCTATCCATCAACACCAGACATAACGGTGCTATCCACCAACACCAGACATAACGGTGCTATCCACCAACACCAGACATAACGGTGCTATCCACCAACACCAGACATAACGGTGCTATCCACCAACACCAGCATAACGGTGCTATCCACCAACACCAGACATAACGGTACTATCCAGCAACACCAGGCATAACGGTGCTATCCACCAACACCAGGCATAATGGTGCTATCCACCAACACCAGGTATAACGGTGCTATCCACCAACAACAAGCATAACGGTGCTATCCACCAACACCATGTATAATGGTGCTATCCACCAACACCATGTATAATGGTGCTATCCACCAACACCAGGCATAACGGTGCTATCCACAACACCAGGCATAATGGTGCTATCCATCAACACCAGGCATACCGGTGCTATCCATCAACACCAGGTATAACGGTGCTATCCACCAACACCAAGCATAACGGTGCTATCCATCAACACCAGGTATAACGGTGCTATCCACCAACACCAAGCATAACGGTGCTATCCACCAACACCAGACATAACGGTGCTATCCATCAACACCAGGTATAACGGTGCTATCCACCAACACCAAGCATAACGGTGCTATCCATCAACACCAGACATAACGGTGCTATCCACAACACCAGGCATAACAGTGCTATCCACCAACACCAGGCATAACGGTGCTATCCACCAACACCAGACATAATGGTGCTATCCACCGACACCAGACATAACGGTGCTATCCACCAACACCATGTATAACGGTGCTATCCACCAACACCAGACATAACGGTGCTATCCACCAACACCAGACATAACGGTGCTATCCACCAACACCAGACATAACGGTGCTATCCACCAACACCAGACATAACGGTGCTATCCACCAACACCATGTATAACGGTGCTATCTATCAACACCAGACATAACGGTGCTATCCACAACACCATGCATAATGGTGCTATCCACCAACACCAGACATAACGGTGCTATCCACCAACACCAGGTATAACGGTGCTATCCACCAACACCAGACATAACGGTGCTATCCATCAACACCAGACATAACGGTGCTATCCCCAACACCAGACATAACGGTGCTATCCACCAACACCAGACATAACGGTGCTATCCACCAACACCAGGCATAACGGTGCTATCCACCAACACCATGCATAACGGTGCTATCCATCAACACCAGACATAACGGTGCTATCCATCAACACCAGGCATAACGGTGCTATCCACCAACACCAGACATAACGGTGCTATCCACCAACACCATGTATAACGGTGCTATCTATCAACACCA
The DNA here is from genome assembly GCA_014843695.1 of Archivesica marissinica. NCBI lineage: Eukaryota > Metazoa > Mollusca > Bivalvia > Venerida > Vesicomyidae > Archivesica > Archivesica marissinica. The sequence continues at coordinate 4,898 of JABXNX010002055.1, read as the reverse complement.
GACATAACGGTGCTATCCACAACACCATGCATAATGGTGCTATCCACCAACACCAGACATAACGGTGCTATCCACCAACACCAGGTATAACGGTGCTATCCACCAACACCAGACATAAGGTGCTATCCATCAACACCAGACATAACGGTGCTATCCACCAACACCAGACATAACGGTGCTATCCACCAACACCAGACATAACGGTGCTATCCACCAACACCAGGCATAACGGTGCTATCCACCAACACCATGCATAACGGTGCTATCCATCAACACCAGACATAACGGTGCTATCCATCAACACCAGGCATAACGGTGCTATCCACCAACACCAGACATAACGGTGCTATCCACCAACACCAGGCATAACGGTGATATCCATCAACACCAGACATAACGGTCCTATCCACAACACCATGCATAACGGTGCTATCCACCAACACCAGACATAACGGTGCTATCCACAACACCATGCATAACGGTGCTATCCATCAACACCAGGCATACCGGTGCTATCCATCAACACCAGACATAACGGTGCTATCCACCAACACCAGACATAACGGTGCTATCCACAACACCATGCATAACGGTGCTATCCATCAACACCAGACATAACGGTGCTATCCACCAACACCAGACATAACGGTACTATCCAGCAACACCAGGCATAACGGTGCTATCCACCAACACCAGGCATAATGGTGCTATCCACCAACACCAGGTATAACGGTGCTATCCACCAACAACAAGCATAACGGTGCTATCCACCAACACCAGACATAACGGTGCTATCCACAACACCAGGCATAATGGTGCTATCCACCAACACCAGGCATAAGGTGCTATCCACAACACCATGATAAGGTGCTATCCATCAACACCAGCATAACGGTGCTATCCACAACACAGGATAACGGTGCTATCCATCAACACCAGGCATAACGGTGCTATCCACCAACACCAAGCATAACGGTGCTATCCATCAACACCAGACATAACGGTGCTATCCACAACACCAGGCATAACAGTGCTATCCACCAACACCAGGCATAACGGTGCTATCCACCAACACCAGACATAATGGTGCTATCCACCGACACCAGACATAACGGTGCTATCCACCAACACCATGTATAACGGTGCTATCCACCAACACCAGGCATAACGGTGCTATCCACCAACACCAGACATAACGGTGCTATCCACCAACACCAGACATAACGGTGCTATCCACCAACACCAGACATAACGGTGCTATCCACCAACACCAGACATAACGGTGCTATCCACCAACACCAGACATAACGGTGCTATCCACCAACACCATGTATAACGGTGCTATCCATCAACACCAGACATAACGGTGCTATCCACAACACCATGCATAATGGTGCTATCCACCAACACCAGACATAACGGTGCTATCCACCAACACCAGGTATAACGGTGCTATCCACCAACACCAGACATAACGGTGCTATCCATCAACACCAGACATAACGGTGCTATCCACCAACACCAGACATAACGGTGCTATCCACCAACACCAGACATAACGGTGCTATCCACCAACACCAGGCATAACGGTGCTATCCACCAACACCATGCATAACGGTGCTATCCATCAACACCAGACATAACGGTGCTATCCATCAACACCAGGCATAACGGTGCTATCCACCAACACCAGACATAACGGTGCTATCCACCAACACCATGTATAACGGTGCTATCTATCAACACCAGACATAACGGTGCTATCCACAACACCATGCATAATGGTGCTATCCACCAACACCAGACATAACGGTGCTATCCACCAACACCAGGTATAACGGTGCTATCCACCAACACCAGACATAACGGTGCTATCCACCAACACCAGACATAACGGTGCTATCCACCAACACCAGGCATAACGGTGCTATCCACCAACACCATGCATAACGGTGCTATCCATCAACACCAGACATAACGGTGCTATCCACCAACACCAGGCATAACGGTGCTATCCACCAACACCAGACATAACGGTGCTATCCACCAACACCAGGCATAATGGTGATATCCATCAACACCAGACATAACGGTCCTATCCACAACACCATGCATAACGGTGCTATCCACCAACACCAGACATAACGGTGCTATCCACAACACCATGCATAACGGTGCTATCCATCAACACCAGGCATACCGGTGCTATCCATCAACACCAGACATAACGGTGCTATCCACCAACACCAGACATAACGGTGCTATCCACAACACCATGCATAACGGTGCTATCCATCAACACCAGACATAACGGTGCTATCCACCAACACCAGACATAACGGTACTATCCAGCAACACCAGGCATAACGGTGCTATCCACCAACACCAGGCATAATGGTGCTATCCACCAACACCAGGTATAACGGTGCTATCCACCAACAACAAGCATAACGGTGCTATCCACCAACACCATGTATAATGGTGCTATCCACCAACACCATGTATAATGGTGCTATCCACCAACACCAGGCATAACGGTGCTATCCACAACACCAGGCATAATGGTGCTATCCATCAACACCAGGCATAACGGTGCTATCCATCAACACCAGGTATAACGGTGCTATCCACCAACACCAAGCATAACGGTGCTATCCATCAACACCAGGATAACGGTGCTTCAACACCAAGCATAACGGTGCTATCCACCAACACCAGACATAACGGTGCTATCCACAACACCAGGCATAACGGTGCTATCCACCAACACCAGGCATAACGGTGCTATCCATCAACACCAGACATAATGGTGCTATCCACAACACCAGGCATAACGGTGCTATCCACCAACACCATGTATAACGGTGCTATCCACCAACACCAGACATAATGGTGCTATCCACCGACACCAGACATAACGGTGCTATCCACCAACACCATGTATAACGGTGCTATCCACCAACACCAGACATAACGGTGCTATCCACCAACACCAGACATAACGGTGCTATCCACCAACACCAGACATAACGGTGCTATCCACCAACACCAGACATAACGGTGCTATCCACCAACACCATGTATAACGGTGCTATCCATCAACACCAGACATAACGGTGCTATCCACAACACCATGCATAATGGTGCTATCCACCAACACCAGACATAACGGTGCTATCCACCAACACCAGGTATAACGGTGCTATCCACCAACACCAGACATAACGGTGCTATCCATCAACACCAGACATAACGGTGCTATCCACCAACACCAGACATAACGGTGCTATCCACCAACACCAGACATAACGGTGCTATCCACCAACACCAGGCATAACGGTGCTATCCACCAACACCATGCATAACGGTGCTATCCATCAACACCAGACATAACGGTGCTATCCATCAACACCAGGCATAACGGTGCTATCCACCAACACCAGACATAACGGTGCTATCCACCAACACCATGTATAACGGTGCTATCTATCAACACCAGACATAACGGTGCTATCCACAACACCATGCATAATGGTGCTATCCACCAACACCAGACATAACGGTGCTATCCACCAACACCAGGTATAACGGTGCTATCCACCAACACCAGACATAATGGTGCTATCCATCAACACCAGACATAACGGTGCTATCCACCAACACCAGACATAACGGTGCTATCCACCAACACCAGACATAACGGTGCTATCCACCAACACCAGGCATAACGGTGCTATCCACCAACACCATGCATAACGGTGCTATCCATCAACACCAGACATAACGGTGCTATCCATCAACACCAGGCATAACGGTGCTATCCACCAATACCAGACATAACGGTGCTATCCACCAACACCAGGCATAACGGTGATATCCATCAACACCAGACATAACGGTCCTATCCACAACACCATGCATAACGGTGCTATCCACCAACACCAGACATAACGGTGCTATCCACAACACCATGCATAACGGTGCTATCCATCAACACCAGGCATACCGGTGCTATCCATCAACACCAGACATAACGGTGCTATCCACCAACACCAGACATAACGGTGCTATCCACAACACCATGCATAACGGTGCTATCCATCAACACCAGACATAACGGTGCTATCCACCAACACCAGACATAACGGTACTATCCAGCAACACCAGGCATAACGGTGCTATCCACCAACACCAGGCATAATGGTGCTATCCACCAACACCAGGTATAACGGTGCTATCCACCAACAACAAGCATAACGGTGCTATCCATCAACACCAGACATAACGGTGCTATCCACAACACCAGGCATAACGGTGCTATCCACCAACACCAGGCATAACGGTGCTATCCACAACACCAGCATAAGGTGCTATCCACCACACCAGACATAACGGTGCTATCCACCAACACCAGACATAACGGTGCTATCCACCAACACCAGACATAACGGTGCTATCCACCAACACCAGACATAACGGTGCTATCCACCAACACCAGACATAACGGTGCTATCCACCAACACCAGGCATAACGGTGCTATCCACCAACACCAGGCATAACGGTGCTATCCACCAACACCAGACATAACGGTGCTATCCACCAACACCAGGCATAACGGTGCTATCCATCAACACCAGGTATAACGGTGCTATCCACCAACACCAGACATAACGGTGCTATCCACCAACACCAGACATAACGGTGCTATCCACAACACCAGGCATAACGGTGCTATCCACCAACACCAGACATAACGGTGCTATCCACAACACCAGGTATAACGGTGCTATCCACCAACACCAGGCATAACGGTGCTATCCACCAACACCAGACATAACGGTGCTATCCACCAACACCAGACATAACGGTGCTATCCACCAACACCAGACATAACGGT
>JABXNX010002054.1:0-10447 GCA_014843695.1 Archivesica marissinica | reverse complement strand
TTGCTATCTTGGATTTCTCGTACATTTAGCAGCGTGGCGGAGGTTTGCTATCTCGGATTTCTCGGACATTTATCAGCGTGACGGAGTTTTGCTATCTCGGATTTCTCGTACATTTAGCAGCGTGGCGGATGTTTGCTATCTCGGATTTCTGGTACATTTAGCAGCGTGGCGGATGTTTGCTATCTCGGATTTCTGGTACATTTAGCAGCGTGGCGGATGTTTGCTATCTCGGATTTCTGGTACATTTAGCAGCGTGGCGGATGTTTGCTATCTTGGATTTCTCGTACATTTAGCAGCGTGGCGGATGTTTGCTATCTTGGATTTCTCGTACATTTAGCAGCGTGGCGGAGGTTTGCTATCTCGGATTTCTCGGACATTTATCAGCGTGACGGAGTTTTGCTATCTCGGATTTCTCGTACATTTAGCAGCGTGGCGGATGTTTGCTATCTCGGATTTCTGGTACATTTAGCAGCGTGGCGGATGTTTGCTATCTCGGATTTCTGGTACATTTAGCAGCGTGGCGGATGTTTGCTATCTCGGATTTCTGGTACATTTAGCAGCGTGGCGGATGTTTGCTATCTTGGATTTCTCGTACATTTAGCAGCGTGGCGGATGTTTGCTATCTTGGATTTGTCATACATTTAGCAGCGTGGCGGATGTTTGCCATCTTGGATTTCTCATACATTTAGCAGTGTGGCGGATGTTTGCTATCTTGGATTTCTCGTACATTTAGCAGGCTGGCGGATATTTGCTATCTTGGATTTCTCATACATTTAGCAGCGTGGCGGATGTTTGTTATCTTGGATTTCTCGTACATTTAGCAGCGTGACGGATGTTTGCTATCTTGGATTTCTCGTACGTTTAGCAGCGTGGCGGATGTTTGCTATCTTGGATTTGATAATTAATCCTGTTACATTATACATAGCCAACAATTGGCTAAAAACAAACACACAGGGAAAAAACACACAAACACATTCCAATTTCCAAGAATTTCATCCCTGGTATCTGATCAATAGCACGTACAAGACTATTCATGTAGGACAATGGAATAGAGCCAAGACAAATTGAGTGCCATATTTTACCAAGTTTCCCAGGTGTTGTCATGTTATTGATTTCATAGTACTTTTCACTTATATATCGGAAATGAGGATCATTAGCTACAGCTTACATACTTATATAGCTTAGATGGCTAAGAATAAACCGAAATCGTTCAAAGCGCTGGACTTACGTTGTGTGACGCGGATACATTTTGGAAATTTCAATAAATATATTGAATTGTAATTTAAATTCAACATAGACTGGCTTAGTAATGTGCATTTTTCTGTGATGCACGTACATGTTGTAGGTTGGTCCTGAATCGATTTACTAGAATTGCAACTCGCTAGATCTACTATATGTAAGTGATTATATCCTATACATTTATATATTAATTATTATATTAATATTACGCACTTAGCGGATTGTTATCAAGGGATAAAGTACATACATGTAATACATAGCATTGCACACTTCGGCAATGTTACATCATTATGTGTCATTGTGCAGTTTGACAATGTTTCGCAAGGAACAAAGTACATCATTATGTGTCATTGTGCAGTTTGGGACTGTTTTGCGAGGGGTAAACGTACATAATGTGCAGTATTGTACACCTTGACAATGTTTCACAAGGAACAAAGTACATCATTATGTGTCATTGTGCAGTTTGGGACTGTTTTGCGAGGGGTAAAAGTACATAATGTGCAGTATTGTACACCTTGACAATGTTTCGCAAGGAACAAAGTACATCATTATGTGTCATTGTGCAGTTTGGGACTATTTTGCGAGGAACAAAGTATATAATGTGCAGTATTGTACACCTTGACAATGTTTCGCAAGGAACAAAGTACATAATTATGTGTCATTGGGCAGTTTGGGACTGTTTCGCAAGGAAAAAAGTACATAATGTGCAGTAGTGCACACCTTGACAATGTTTCGCAAGGAACAAAGTACATAATGTGCAGTATTGTACACTTTGACAATGTTTCGCAAGGAACAAAGTACATAATGTGCAGTAGTGCACACTTTGACAATGTTTCGTAAGGAACAAAGTACATAATGTACAGTAGTGCACACTTTGACAATGTTTCGAAAGGAACAAAGTACATAATGTGCAGTAGTGCACACTTTGACAATGTTTCGTAAGGAAGAAAGTACATAATGTACAGTATTGCACACTTTGACAATGTTTCGTAAGGAACAAAGTACATAATGTGCAGTAGTGCACACTTTGACAATGTTTGGCAAGGAACAAAGTACATAATGTGTAGTAGGGCACACTTTGACAATGTTTCGTAAGGAACAAAGTACATAATGTGCAGTAGTGCACACGTTGACAATGTTTCGTAAGGAACAAAGTACATAATGTACAGTATTGCACACTTTGACAATGTTTCGTAAGGAACAAAGTACATAATGTGCAGTAGTGCACACTTTGACAATGTTTGGCAAGGAACAAAGTACATAATGTGTAGTAGTGCACACTTTGACAATGTTTCGCAAGGAACAAAGTACACAATGTGTAGTATTGCACACTTTGACAATATTTCGTAAGGAACAAAGTACATAATGTGCAGTATTGTATACTTTGACAATGTTTCGCAAGGAACAAAGTACATAATGTGTAGTAGTGCACACTTTGACAATGTTTCGTAAGGAACAAAGTACATAATGTACAGTAGTGCACACGTTGACAATGTTTCGTAAGGAACAAAGTACATAATGTACAGTATTGCACACTTTGACAATGTTTCGTAAGGAACAAAGTACATAATGTGCAGTAGTGCACACTTTGACAATGTTTGGCAAGGAACAAAGTACATAATGTGTAGTAGTGCACACTTTGACAATGTTTCGCAAGGAACAAAGTACATACTGTACAGTAGTGCACACTTTGACAATGTTTCGCAAGGAACAAAGTACATAATGTACAGTAGTGCACACCTTGACAATCCTTGGCAAGGAACAGAGTACATAATGTGTAGTAGTGCACACTTTGACAATGTTTCGCAAGGAACAAAGTACATCATTATGTGTCATTGTGCAGTTTGGGACTGTTTTGCAAGGAACAAAGTACATAATGTGCAGTATTGTACACCTTGACAATGTTTCTCAAGGAACAAAGTACATAATTATGTGTAATTTCGCAGTTTGGGATTGTTTCGCAAGGAACAAAGTACATAATGTGCAGTATTGTACACCTTGACAATGTTTCGCAAGGAACAAAGTACATAATGTGCAGTATTGTACACCTTGACAATGTTTCGCAAGGAACAAAGTACATAATGTGCAGTATTGTACACCTTGACAATGTTTCGCAAGGAACAAAGTACATACTTATGTATCATTGGGCAGTTTGGGACTGTTTCGCAAGGAACAAAGTACATAATGTGCAGTAGTGCACACTTTGACAATGTTTGGCAAGGAACAAAGTACATAATGTGTAGTAGTGCACACGTTGACAATGTTTTGCAAGGAACAAAGTACATAATGTGCAGTATTGCACACTTTGACAATGTTTCGCAAGGAACAAAGTACATAATGTGCAGTAGTGCACACTTTGACAATGTTTCGCAAGGAACAAAGTACATAATGTGCAGTAGTGCACACCATATCAATGTTTCGCAAGGAACAAAGTACATAATGTACAGTAATGCACACTTTGTCAATGTTTGGCAAGGAACAAAGTACATAATGTACAGTAGTGCACACCTTGACAATGCTTGGCAAGGACCAAAGTACATAATGTGTAGTAGTGCACACGTTGACAATGTTTCGCTAGTAACAAAGTACATAATTATGTGTCAATGGGCAGTTTGGGACTGTTTCGCAAGGAACAAAGTACATAATGTGTAGTATTGTACACCTTGACAATGTTTCGCAAGGAACAAAGTACATACTTATGTATCATTGGGCAGTTTGGGACTGTTTCGCAAGGAACAAAGTACATAATGTGCAGTAGTGCACACTTTGACAATGTTTGGCAAGGAACAAAGTACATAATGTGTAGTAGTGCACACGTTGACAATGTTTTGCAAGGAACAAAGTACATAATGTGCAGTATTGCACACTTTGACAATGTTTCGCAAGGAACAAAGTACATAATGTGCAGTAGTGCACACTTTGACAATGTTTCGCAAGGAACAAAGTACATAATGTGCAGTAGTGCACACCATATCAATGTTTCGCAAGGAACAAAGTACATAATGTACAGTAATGCACACTTTGTCAATGTTTGGCAAGGAACAAAGTACATAATGTACAGTAGTGCACACCTTGACAATGCTTGGCAAGGACCAAAGTACATAATGTGTAGTAGTGCACACGTTGACAATGTTTCGCTAGTAACAAAGTACATAATTATGTGTCAATGGGCAGTTTGGGACTGTTTCGCAAGGAACAAAGTACATAATGTGTAGTATTGTACACCTTGACAATGTTTCGCAAGTAACAAAGTACATAATGTGCAGTAGTGCACACTTTGACAATGTTTCGCAAGGAACAAAGTACATAATGTGCAGTATTGTACACCTTGACAATGTTTCGCAAGGAACAAAGTACATAATGTGCAGTATTGTACACCTTGACAATGTTTCGCAAGGAACAAAGTACATAATGTGCAGTATTGTACACCTTGACAATGTTTCGCAAGGAACAAAGTACATACTTATGTATCATTGGGCAGTTTGGGACTGTTTCGCAAGGAACAAAGTACATAATGTGTAGTAGTGCACACTTTGACAATGTTTCGTAAGGAACAAAGTACATAATGTGCAGTAGTGCACACGTTGACAATGTTTCGTAAGGAACAAAGTACATAATGTACAGTATTGCACACTTTGACAATGTTTCGTAAGGAACAAAGTACATAATGTGCAGTAGTGCACACTTTGACAATGTTTGGCAAGGAACAAAGTACATAATGTGTAGTAGTGCACACTTTGACAATGTTTCGTAAGGAACAAAGTACATAATGTGCAGTAGTGCACACGTTGACAATGTTTCGTAAGGAACAAAGTACATAATGTGCAGTAGTGCACACTTTGACAATGTTTGGCAAGGAACAAAGTACATAATGTGTAGTAGTGCACACTTTGACAATGTTTCGCAAGGAACAAAGTACATAATGTGCAGTATTGTATACTTTGACAATATTTCGTAAGGAACAAAGTACACAATGTGTAGTATTGTATACTTTGACAATGTTTCGCAAGGAACAAAGTACATAATGTACAGTAGTGCACACGTTGACAATGTTTCGTAAGGAACAAAGTACATAATGTACAGTATTGCACACTTTGACAATGTTTCGAAAGGAACAAAGTACATAATGTGCAGTAGTGCACACTTTGACAATGTTTCGCAAGGAACAAAGTACATAATGTGCAGTAGTGCACACTTTGACAATGTTTCGCAAGGAACAAAGTACATAATGTGTAGTATTGTATACTTTGACAATGTTTCGCAAGGAACAAAGTACATAATGTGCAGTAGTGCACACTTTGACAATGTTTCGCAAGGAACAAAGTACATAATGTGTAGTATTGTATACTTTGACAATGTTTCGCAAGGAACAAAGTACATACTGTGTAGTAGTGTACACTTTGACAATGTTTGGCAAGGAACAAAGTACATAATGTGTAGTATTGTACAGCTTGACAATGTTTCACAAGGAACAAAGTACATAATGTTTAGTAGTGCACACTTTGACATGCTTGGCAAGGAACAAAGTACATAATGTGTAGTATTGTATACTTTGACAATGTTTCACAAGGAACAAAGTACATAATGTACAGTAGTGCACACTTTGACAATGTTTCGAAAGGAACAAAGTACATAATGTGCAGTAGTGCACACTTTGACAATGTTTGGCAAGGAAGAACGTACATAATGTGTAGTAGTGCACACTTTGACAATGTTTCGTAAGGAACAAAGTACATAATGTGCAGTAGTGCACACGTTGACAATGTTTCGTAAGGAATAAAGTACATAATGTACAGTATTGCACACTTTGACAATGTTTCGTAAGGAACAAAGTACATAATGTGCAGTAGTGCACACTTTGACAATGTTTGGCAAGGAACAAAGTACATAATGTGTAGTAGTGCACACTTTGACAATGTTTGGCAAGGAACAAAGTACATAATGTGTAGTAGTGCACACTTTGACAATGTTTCGCAAGGAACAAAGTACATAATGTGCAGTATTGCACACTTTGACAATGTTTCGCAAGGAACAAAGTACATAATGTGCAGTAGTGCACACTTTGACAATGTTTCGTAAGGAACAAAGTACATAATGTGCAGTAGTGCACACTTTGACAATGTTTCGCAAGGAACAAAGTACATAATGTGTAGTAGTGCACACGTTGACATTGTTTCGCAAGGAACAAAGTACATAATGTGCAGTAGTGCACACCTTGACAATGTTTCGCAAGGAACAAAGTACATAATGTACAGTAGTGCACACCTTGACAATCCTTGGCAAGGAACAGAGTACATAATGTGTAGTAGTGCACACTTTGACAATGTTTCGCAAGGAACAAAGTACATCATTATGTGTCATTTCGCAGTTTGGGACTGTTTCGCAAGGAGTAAAGTACATAATGTGCAGTATTGTACACCTTGACAATGTTTCTCAAGGAACAAAGTACATCATTATGTGTCATTGTGCAGTTTGGGACTGTTTCGCAAGGAACAAAGTACATAATGTGCAGTATTGTACACCTTGACAATGTTTCTCAAGGAACAAAGTACATAATTATGTGTAATTTCGCAGTTTGGGACTGTTTCGCAAGGAACAAAGTACATAATGTGCAGTATTGTACACCTTGACAATGTTTCGCAAGGAACAAAGTACATAATGTGCAGTATTGTACACCTTGACAATGTTTCGCAAGGAACAAAGTACATAATGTGCAGTATTGTACACCTTGACAATGTTTAGCAAGGAACAAAGTACATACTTATGTATCATTGGGCAGTTTGGGACTGTTTCGCAAGGAACAAAGTACATAATGTGTAGTAGTGCACACGTGTGTGGTTGTGTTTGGGTTTGTGTTGTTGACAATGTTTCGCAAGGAACAAAGTACATAATGTGCAGTAGTGCACACTTTGACAATGTTTCGCAAGGAACAAAGTACATAATGTGTAGTAGTGCACACTTTGACAATGTTTCGTAAGGAGCAAAGTACATAATGTGTAGTAGTGCACACGTTGACAATATTTCGCAAGGAACAAAGTACATAATGTGCAGTAGTGCACACTTTGACAATGTTTCGCAAGGAACAAAGTACATAATGTGCAGTAGTGCACACCTTATCAATGTTTCGCAAGGAACAAAGTACATAATGTACAGTAGTGCACACTTTGTCAATGTTTAGCAAGGAACAAAGTACATAATGTACAGTAGTGCACACTTTGACAATGTTTCGAAAGGAACAAAGTACATAATGTGCAGTAGTGCACACTTTGACAATGTTTCGCAAGGAACAAAGTACATAATGTGCAGTAGTGCACACCTTAACAATGTTTCGCAAGGAACAAAGTACATAATGTACAGTAGTGCACACTTTGTCAATGTTTGGCAAGGAACAAAGTACATAATGTTCAGTAGTGCACACCTTGACAATGCTTGGCAAGGAACAAAGTACATAATGTGTAGTAGTGCACACTTTGACAATGTTTCGCAAGTAACAAAGTACATAATTATGTGTCAATGGGCAGTTTGGGACTGTTTCGCAAGGAACAAAGTACATAATGTGTAGTATTGTACACCTTGACAATGTTTCGCAAGTAACAAAGTACATAATGTGCAGTAGTGCACACTTTGACAATGTTTCGCAAGGAACAAAGTACATACTGTGTAGTAGTGTACACTTTGACAATGTTTGGCAAGGAACAAAGTACATAATGTGTAGTATTGTACAGCTTGACAATGTTTCACAAGGAACAAAGTATGTTATGTTCGGTAGTGCACACTTTGACAATTTCGCAGGTCAGGTCATACTTGGTGACACTTGAGCAATTTTTCATTATGAGACAGGTGGGGGGTGAAGTGACATCAGTGATGTGTAGGTACAGTGGTTCAAGTGGTTCACAAGGAACAAGGTACATAATGTTTAGTAGTGCACACTTTGACATGTTTGGCAAGGAACAAAGTACATAATGTGTAGTATTGTATACTTTGACAATGTTTCACAAGGAACAAAGTACATAACGTGCAGTAGTGTATACTTTGACAATGTTTTGTAAGGAACAAAGTACATAATGTGTAGTATTGCACACTTTTACAATATTTCTCAAGGAACAAAGTACATAATGTGCAGTAGTGCACACTTTGGCAACGTTTGGCAATCCCCTTATCTCCCCCTCTCTCCCCTCTCTATCTCCCCCACTCTCTCCCCCTCTCCCGCTCTCTCCCCCACTCTCTCTCCCCCTCTCTCTCCCCCCTCTCTCTATGTAGCATTGGTACTACATATTCTTCCGCAAGTCTTGCTTGAATAGTTTACTCACATGAAAGATAACGACACACCCGTGGGATTTGAACCTATTACACTGAAGTGTAAGTGATGTGTAGTCAAATGACTTTAACCACTCAATTGATAGGCATTGGGGCCACGTCCCGTCCTCCGAGTAGGTAATCAACTTACAAGAGAAGTACCTGGCGCAGATAGCACAAGATGATGCAATTGTCTGCCGACCGAATTCAAGTATTTAAAGCGATGTTTATGTATCCATTGCTACTACAAATTCTTCAGACATAATTCGAAAATTAAAGTTGAATCAATAAACAGTGTTTTGTGGTTGTCAACAAGCTCCCACACGTGAAAATAGGAGTTCATATAGCGGCCAGCCACGCTCCTGAATTGTCGTTTGTTTATTATTGGAGTGATTCTGTCATTTAGAGATAATTCAGATTAGTATAGGAATATCTATAACTTAAAACAAGTCTTTATGCACACATGTGAGATATAACGGTCAATCTGTACGATACATTCAGGATGCACGTTGACATTATATATATTATTTTGTAAAGTCAGCAAGCATCGTATACCACGTTTGTTTATTAATTTGTACACAGTTTTTGAGGCAAATACTTGGAAAAACATTATACCACACATTGTAGTTGAAAATCATATTATGTAGAAATATGCGTTTTCACCGATGTAGTGTCGCCTTAAAGACAAGTGGTAAAACGTGGTAGTGTCGCTTTAAAGACAAGTGGTAAAACGTGTACAATGTAAACATTAAGTGGACTTGACATTCCGCTTTCTCACATTACGGGAATAACACAGCAAGCAGGGCCGTCGCTGGGGCTATTTTAATGATACGCACGGCCAAATATGCTTGCTTGTCGAGTGAGCATAGCGAGCGAGTACACTAGGGGGGGTCCGGGTGGAGATTTTTTGAAATGAGGAAGCAATTTCAATGCATTTTGTAACATACAATTGTAGGACTAAAGTTATTACGACAATCGGTATAAATTAAGGCTAGATATACTATACATGATCTATTGCTCTTATCAATTAAACAAGCACGTAAAATAGCACAAACTAAATTTCGAGATACACCATATTTGCAATGGGCTCAATTATTCCACCACTCCACACATTACGGCGCCTATGTACCCACCTCCCCCCCGGTTTTAATGCATTTTTTGAGTTTTCATTTTCTGAGACCAATGATACGCACGTGCGTACTTGCGTATGCCCAGCGACGGGCCTGGCAAGTATCCGCTAATTGTTAGTACACAGTAGGGGATAGGTGCGAATGTATTGTATAAACGCAGTAGTGTGTATGCGTGTGTGTGTGCGCGCGTGCATGCGTGCGTGAGATTTTTTACGTTTATTTATCGTCTCTACCGGTATGGGCGTCGCCTCCTGAAGAGATTATTCATTTTAGAATTTTGGAGAATAGTGCAATGATACAGACAGAGACTCATTCCAGAATCTCCTCTGGCTCATTTACGTGCACGGAGTAAATAACCGACATGAGACCTCGGTTTAAAGTCCCATCTCAAAGTTTTAGTAGGGTCAGAATAATGACCTATATTAGTTATTGGGATTTACATACCTCGGATGTACTTCTGCCTATTTACGTATATACAACCTTATCTGGGTGCACATTTTTACATATACAGGAAATATGAAATGTAGCTAAAACTGTGTCTGATCAGACACTGAAATCCTATAATGTATTATTGTCACTATTTAAGATACCACAACAAATCTGTGTTTCTTTGATTCCACGATTTCACCCATTGTGCTTTATATTGCCGATTCATAGTGCCGATTTGTATTGCCGATTCATAGTGCCGATTTATAGTGCCGATTTATATTGCCGATGTTTGGGGCATATATGTTATAAAATATATTGAATATATAAAATACATAAAGATTTAGGAGTTCTTA
>JABXNX010002053.1:0-10448 GCA_014843695.1 Archivesica marissinica | reverse complement strand
GAAAATAAAATTATGTCTAATCATTGTGTATCTAACAAATATGGTTTTGGTATACAATCTTCTAAGATACACTTAGCTATTAACACTGATATTTTTACCATTATGGTTAATGATGAAATCATTAAACGTATTGGCTCTAGTGTTGATATATATACTATAAGACCCGAATTTATTTTAACATTAGATGGTTTACCATATAATAATTATTATGGTATGATGTGTGATAACGCTGAAATGTATTTAGGACCGACTATAGATATAGAATGTATATTGAGAAATTTTCTATCTAAACATAATTTAATTAGTATACCTAAAACAAAAAAAGATATAAGTTCTATGTGTACAATTGTTGGCGTTAACTATGAATATTGGGATGACTATGTATAATAACTATACAGTTTATAGAGATGAACACAATTTACCGTATGATACAAATTTTATTAAGGTACTTGAAGTTTTCCTCTATAAACATTCCTCTAGACCTTAAGTGTTTCAAGTATCTTATATGTTATATAAGACCATACACTCAATAGGTTTTAGTATGGTTTAACTACGATGGATAAACATATTATTTATCCTTCGTCAGTTAATTTAGATATTGTTAACAATTATTACGAGTATTTAACTTATAGAAATAAATTACGTGTTCTACGAGATAATAAACATTGTGTTAGTTGTGCAGATTGCTTAACAGCCGTTAATAATAAATTGCAAGAATGTAAAGATAATCATTATGAACTTAATCTAGATTCTTATCACGAGAATCTTTTTTTCCTAAGTTATAAAAACAAACATCATAAAGGTATAATTATTAATGGTTCATTACTTACGAATGAACAAATACAAAATACAGAACGTACTATATTTAATTGTACGGTTACAGCTGTAGATGGTACAACAAAATGTCAAATGTTATAAGACCTAATTTGAGTTTATATGAAAGTGATCCTGAATGTAATATAGATAACTTTATCTATAGAATAGCATTAATACATGCTTTTCTATCATCTGTGGACAATTACGATGTAATGTCTTATGACATTATCTACAACGAACTACATTCAAATTATTTCTATGGAACTTTTTTAGACAGTATTGAACATATGAGTTATTTATTTCTTAAAGATGTTGTACGTTGGTCATACATAGAATTCACAAACAATATTCTACTAAACGAAGTTGTTCCAGATTTATTATTTAATTGTTGGAAGAAATATGTACATTTAGTGAAACTAGACAACGGCAAAATTGATGAAGATCTACAATTGGAGAAATTCATTGAAGATATTTCATAATGATGAAATATTATGAGATGTGGGGTGAACAGTGCTCTATATGTTTTCATAATACTGACGACTACTATTTCATTAACGAGTGTTTATGTAAACAATTTATTTGTTTAACATGTGTTGCTAAACATAACAATTGTTATTATTGTCATAAACCATTTACTAGTGATACTCTAATGTTTGCCGATGGATATCAACTATGTAATGATGTATTATTAATATATGCAGTAAATCATTGGACTTTTGATATTTCATTACCTTATACTATGTATACTGAGTTGAAAATGTTTAAAATTATATGTACCTAACAGATAATTATGTGTTACTATTACGAATTATGGGGTGAAGAATGTAGTATATGTTTACGAACTGACAATGATTTTTATTTTATAAACGAATGTAAATGTAAACATCTTATTTGTTTAACATGTATATCAAAGATTAATAAATGTCCTTTTTGTAGACATTTATTTAGTTCTGATATTCTAATGTTAACTGATGTTTATCGTATACACGATTTAAACTATCCATATAATACACGTTTAGTTACTGCTGATCAATATTGGCATTTAACAGACAATAATGATGATGAATTATATCTTGTTACCTACGAATTACAAGAAATGTATACTAATATTATTGATGCTGAACTTGTATATATGTATAATCAGACTCTTGTTACTCACGAATTATAAGAAATGTGTTATTGATGCTGAACTTGTATAATCTATGTTAGAATATATTCTGCGTTAGACTATAGCTTCATGAAAATAAAATCATTATGTAAAATTTATACTATGTCTTTTATTTTTTACTAATATACTAAAAAATATATTAGTACGTGTGGGATTCGAACCCACGAGGATATTATCCATTATATCTTAAGTCCAACGTCTTAACCACTCGGCCAACGTACTATATGATCATTAGATCTTAAATCCAAAAGCCTTAACCACTTGGTCTAATGACTATTGAAGAAAATGACATAGAAGAAATGACTGAAGAAGAAAATGACATAGAAGAAATGACTTGACTTATAGAGAAAGAAGAAATGACTGAAGAAGAAAATGACATAGAAGAAATGACTTGACTTATAGACAAAGAAGAAATTACCTTTTTTACAGATTTTATTTTGGAGGGGAAAAATATATTTAATTTATATATTTTATATATAAAATAAATATATGGGGAAATTTTTTTATTTAATATATTTTATAAATGCTTAAAGAAATATATTTTATTTTATTTTTGCTTAAAGAAATATATTTTATTTTATTTTGGAAAAATATATATAAAATAATAAAATATTATTTTATTTTGGCTTATAGAGCCCCCTTTTTTCAAATTGGCCTATAATCTGTTTCGTATTTCCCAAACGGCCTCCCAATACTACTGACGCACTAGCAGAGTGATTCACTTCAAACAGTGTGCTTACGTATGGTTCATCGCTTTCTACCCACCCTCCCCAACCTCCCTTTTACTGTTAGCTTTTCACCTGATAACAAGCTATATTTTCAACTACTTATTATATATTTTGGTATTACTACATTATATGTTTATCTCTTAATCGCCATTTGTGCACAACATTATATATGCAATGGAGAAAATCTCAATAAGCTTTAAGCTTCCGATTTAATCCATTTTCGTTTTGTATACAATGTATATGTAATGTACATTATTATCGAATAAATATGTTTAAACCAACACCAACAATATCAGTCCTACACCATGAAGGTACCACACCAAACAATATCAGTCATACACCATGAAGGTCCCACCCAAAAAATATCAGTCATACACCATGAAGGTCCCACACCAAACAATATCAGTCATACACCATGAAGACCCCACACCAAACAATATTAGTCATACGCCATGAAGACCCCACACCAAACAATATCAGTCATATACCATGGAGGTCCCACACCAAACAATATCAGTCATACACCATGAAGACCCCACACCAAACAATATCAGTCATACACCATGAAACCCCACACCAAACAATATCAGTCATACGCCATGAAGGTCCCACACCAAACAATATCAGTCATACACCATGAAGGTCCCACACCAAACAATATCAGTCATACACCATGAAGGTCCCACACCAAACAATATCAGTCATACACCATGAAGGTCCCACACCAAACAATATCAGTCATACACCATGAAGACCCCACACCAAACAATATCAGTCATACACCATGGAGACCCCACACCAAACAATATCAGTCATATACATTGGAGCCCCCACACAAAACAATATCAGTCATACACCATGAAGGCCCCACACAAAACAATATCAGTCATACACCATGAAGGTCCAACACAAAACAATATCAGTCATACACCATGAAGGTCCCACACCAAACAATATCAGTCATACACCATGAAGGCCCCACACCAAACAATATCAGTCATACACCATGAAGGCCCCACACCAAACAATATCAGTCATACACCATGAAGGCCCCACACCAAACAATATCAGTCATACACATTGAAGGTCCCACACCAAACAATGTCAGTCATACACCATGAATGCCCCACACCAAACAATATTAGTCATACACCATGAAGGCCCCACACCAAACAATATCAGTCATACACCATGAAGGTCCCACACCAAACAATATTAGTCATTCACCATGAACGCCCCACACCAAACAATATTGGTCATACACCATGAAGGTCCCACACCAAACACAATCAGACACAGTAGAAGGGTTGATGACTAATATTGGGGCAGTTATTGGAGAAGGCAGTTTTACACTTTCTAAAATTCTTTAATTTAGAATCACCACGCTTAGCAATGGTGTTTATTTCCAATTTCCAGACCGACAGTCTAAAACCTGCCCTTTAAAAAAAATGTTGTTTAGATTTTACATACACAGCAATACTGAAATCTAGTTACCTGAAATGTAGTCATCATTTCATTCATCATTTTATGATATGGCCGCAGTCATACGAAAACGGGCACATGGATATTTTTCAGAAACATGGAAAGAAAGTGTTTAAATTAATATTACCGTATAATTTCGAGTGATTATAGTTAAAGCTATATGGCGTTTAAATTTCGATATAAAATAGTATCAAAAATTCTAAACTGTTGCCAAGTCAATCACTTTGCAAAAGATAATGGCGTGGTATTTGGTGATATCATGATGTAAAGTTGTGGGCTATAATTGTGAATGATGATGTGAACAATAGGAATGTCTTGTCTTATATATGTGAATGTCTTAAATTTATAGTAAACAAATACTTGTCATAAGTGACCAAAACTACAGATTATAGCACATCATTAATGCTGGCGCGACCTTTCAAACATTCCATCCAAAACATCGGTTTATGTGTCACTAAACAAGTCACAACTTTCTCAATTGATAACCTATTGAGTTGAAATGTTCAGGATTTGTTCTTTAGACATTGATTAAAACAATATATATTGCAAAACATCCACATATAACATAGAGCAACATACATAATTCATGGGATCAAGTAGGAAGCTAAATGTAGCTGTTATAAAAACTTTTCCCCATGGACTGAGACATTGTGGTATAGTAACGATATATCAACTTGTCAATTAAGTCTGAGGGACCTTTTTTCATGTGTCCTGACATTGTGGTATAGACACAATATATCATTGTCAATTAAGTGTGAGGGTCATTTTTTCATGTGTCCTGACATTGTGATATAGACACAATATATCATTGTCAATTAAGTGTGAGGGTCATTTTTCCATGTGTCCTGACATTGTAGTATAGACACAATATATCATTGTCAATTAAGTTTGAGGGACTTTTTTTCATGTGTCCTGACATTGTGGTATAGACACAATATATCATTGTCAATTAAGCTTGAGGGAACTTTTTTCATGTGTCCTGACATTGTGGTATAGACACAATATATCATTGTTAATTAAGCTTGAGGGAACTTTTTTCATGTGTCCTGACATTGTGGTATAGACACAATATATCATTGTCAATTAAGTCTGAGGGACCTTTTTTCATGTGTCCTGACATTGTGGTATAGACACAATATATCATTGTTAATTAAGTCTGAGGGCTATTTTTTCATGTGTCACCGGCCATAATTGGGTAGCTTCATATTTCTAACTAAAGATTTGTTTGTGCAGAAACTGATGTGTCTGTGTGCTTTACGTTTATTATCGTCGCTACCAGTTACCCATATGAGCGACGTCTCCTGAAAAGATTAGTCATTTTAGATGTTTGGAGGAGAATGCAATGATACAAACAGACCCCCATTCCAGAATCTCCTCTGGTTCTTTTACGTGCATGGTGTAAAGCACCGACACGAGACCTCAGTTTAAAGTGCCATCTAAAAGACTGTTAATGTTATTAGGGTCAGATGGGGGATCGAACCTGCAATCCCTGGATTACCAGTCCAACGTGGTACCACTGGACTACAAATATGTCTGTGCAAAGGAAATTTGCAAATAATAATTGTGCCATGTGAAAACAGACAAGATTCCAAACTTCACACTAAAAGCATGACTGACCCCTCGTCGGAACGTTTGATGTTAACATATTTAGTTCATTCTGTTTATTTCTCTATGCTATGCGATGTGATGTAATTTGGGATCCCCAATACACAGCTGACATTTTTATACTGTGTATTTACTTATAATATTGACACACAGGATTTGTATTGAACCAGAATTTGTCACAAATAGTATGACTGTACAATGTACATACATGTAATACCATGTTCTTTGTTGGATTATTAAATTATGAAAAACACGATCTTTTTATACATGGCCGATAATCAAGACATGAATTTTCCACACGCTTCAAATAGTAACCATAGTAATATTATTATTACGGGTACATGATTATGTTTGCAAGTGGAAAATCAATTATTCCGAATGTTGTGGATAGTGTGGAGCATTTGTACAAAACTATGAGATGCCAGAAATAATCAAAAATGTAGTTCCGAATATTCAAATACCTAGCCAATTGAATATTCGAATACCTAGCCAATTGAATAGTCAAATACCTAGCCAATCTAATATTCGAACACCTAGCCAATCGAATATTCAAATACCTAAACAATCAAATATTCGAATACCTGACAAATTAAATATTCGAATACCCAACAAATCGAATATTGAAATACCCTGTCTAGCGAATATTCGAATACCTAGTCTGTCAAATATTCAAATACCTAGCCAATCGAATAGTCAAATACCTAGTCAATCAAATATTCAAATAGCTAGCCAATCAAATAGTCAAATACCTAGTCAATCGAATATTCGAATATCTAGCCAATCGAATATTCGAATACCTAGCCAATCGAATATTCAAATACATTTGTTTCCATCCCTAATAATAAAACATAAACCCTACATCTTGACTGGTACAACTGAACACTTACCATAAAACTAATAAATTTTGCAATGAACAAATGGTCTACTCTTAACTTGAATGTGTTACAGTAGGTATGAATATTCTATGCGTAATTTACCAAAAGAAAACATAGCAATCAATCGTTTCCAAAAACATCTCTCAGAATGGTTATTATACATATGAACATTATGAACAATGGTTTGGCTACTACATTGTTAATGTATGTCGTATTGGTAATGGCGTCAAGAGGTGTTTCTATGAGGGAAAGGGTTTATGAACATTGGTTTGGCTACTACATTGTTAATGTATGTCGTATTGGTAATGGCGTCAAGAGGTGCTTCTATGAGGGAAAGGGTTTATGAACATTGGTTTGGCTATTACATTGTTAATGTATGTCGTATTGGTAATGGCGTCAAGAGGTGCTTCTATGAGGGAAAGGGTTTATGAACATTGGTTTGGCTACTACATTGTTAATGTATGTCGTATTGGTAATGGCGTCAAGAGGTGCTTCTATGAGGGAAAGGGTTATGAATAATGGTTTGGCTACTACATTGTTAATGTATGTCGTATTGGTAATGACGTCGTGGCGTCAAGAGGTGCTTCTATGATGGAAAGCCTTAAGGGTTAAACTGCAAAAATAACTTACCTCAAAGATTGAAAATCTTTATAACCTCTGTTTGTCTTTTCGTCTATCTTCCTAAAATACAGAACATGACCATATATACTGACCCATATATCTGCCGGTAACGTTTTTAATAGCAAGAGGCTTGGACAATTTGCAGACTCGATATTTTATGATTGACATACAGAATCTACTAATTATTAATATAGTGAGCATTACAGGCTAGCTTCACACATAATTATAATAACATGCAGTATATCTGTCGATGCAGCACTTTACGAGTATACTCTTAAATAATGGTGGATGAAAATCTTCTCAAAAATGGTAGCAAATATCCCGATCTTCATTTGGTTCACCAGTTCATATTATTGCTTCTTTGAAAACTTAATCTAAGCTAAAATATATGTTCTTCAGGAATATAAAATATATGTTCTTTAGGAATATAAAATATACGTTCTTCAGGAACATAAAATATACGTACCTGACATAAAATATACGTACCCGACATAAAATATACGTACCCGACATAAAATATACGTACCTGACATAAAATATACGTACCCGACATAAAATATACGTACCCGACATAAAATATACGTACCTGATATAAAATATATGTACCCGACATAAAATATACGTACCTGATATAAAATATACGCACCCGACATAAAATATACGTACCTGACATAAAATATACGTACCTGATATAAAATATACGTACCCGACATAAAATATACGTACCCGACATAAAATATACGTACCTGATATAAAATATACGTAGCTGACATCAAATATACGTACCTGACATCAAATATACGTACCTGATATAAAATATATGTTCTTCAGGTACATAAAATATACGTACCTGACATAAAATATACGTTCTTCAGGTACATAAAATATACGTTCTTCAGGTACATAAAATATACGTACCTGACATAAAATATACGTTCTTCAGGAACATAAAATATACGTTCTTCAGGTACATAAAATATACATTCTTCAGGTACATAAAATATACGTTCTTCAGGTACATAAAATATATGTTCTTCATGTACATAAAATATACGTTCTTCAGGTACATAAAATATACGTTCTTCAGGAACATAAAATATTCGAGACATTGGAAATAAAATAATAAAGGTCACTTCAATGGTTGACATTAATGCCATTTTATATTATGCCACAACGCTAGTCAACAGTTGCCATCACAATGCAAGCCAACAGTTGCCATCACAATGCAATCCAACAGTTGCCATCACAATGCAAGCCAACAGTTGCCATCACAATGCAAGCCAACAGTTACCATCACAATGCAAGCCAACAGTTGCCATCACAACGCAAGCCAACAGTTGCCATTACAACGTAAGCCAACAGTTGCCATCACAACGCAAGTCAACAGTTGCCGTCACGACAACTGTACATAGAGCATATGCTAGAGGCATTCACTGGAGATGGAGATGATGATGATGATGGAGTTTTGTCCCTGTATGCTGATTTGTGTGTCAACAAGCAAATTGAATGAATTAATAGTCCCCACCAAACTGGATCTGGACTGACAAATTTCAATTAAAGGGCAATAATTCTGGTATTACTGGGTTAATCCTGACGGCATGCACATGCACCACAACACTATGGTGATACAAATCTATTTAAGTTAGTTATTGAGAAATGGCTCTGGACGGACAAATGTGTGGATTTTTAGTCAATTAAAAAGGGTAATAACTCCAGTGTGGCTGTCCAAATCCAGTCTAAAATCACACGCTCATCACTGTACCACAACGTGATATTAGGTGTCGTAAGATTCCACCAATTGGGTACTAAGAACAGGTTCCGGACCGACAATTTTGTCAATTAAAGGGCAATAACACTGGTTTTTACTGGGCCGATCCACACAGGGAATGAACGCTTACCACAACACTATGGTGATACATATCTATTTTAAGCTTTATAAAATAATACAAGTTAGTTATTGAGAAATGGCTCTGGACGGACAATGTGTGGATATTTAGTCAATTAAAAGGGTAATAACTCCAGTGTGACTGTCGAGATCCAGTCTAAAATCACATGTGCCAAAAAAAATAGTTTCGCCAATTCACAAAATTTAGCGCCAATATTATTTTTTTGTCGCCATTGGCGACCGACAGCGGGAACCCTGAAACCTTTCACCGAAGTGTTGAATTGCTATCAGGTAGCCTACATACCTTTTCTTCTCCTGCAGAGATTCATCTTGTCTCATTAAATCAGGTAGGTCCTTCTTCAGACAGCGTCTCGACCGACCAAATGCATCCACATAGTCTACCCTGTATAGAATTTAGCATGCTGGTTATTTAGCTTACAGTATTTCTCAAATATACTGTGTGTGGCTATTAAGAAAGCTGGACTCAAATTCTTATTACAATCATGTATATTTTGTTTATACAAATTTCTGATAGAATCCATGATAGATCCCATTCCTGATAGAATCCATCACCATGAGGGAGAGATCCCATTCCTGATAGAATCCATCACCATGAGGGAGAGATCCCATTCCTGATAGAATCCATGGCCATGAGGGAGAGATCCCATTCCTTATAGAATCCATCACACTAAGGGAGAGATCACATTTATTATAGAATCCATGGCCATGTGGGAGAGATCCCATTCCTTATAGGACCCATGGTCATGATGGAGAGATCCCATTCCTTATAGAATCCATCACCATGCGGGAGAGATCCCATTCCTGATAGAATCCATGGCCATGTGGGAGAGATCCCATTCCTTATAGAATCCATCACAATGAGGGAGATATCCCATTCCTTATAGAATCCATCACAATGAGGGAGAGATCCCATTCCTGATAGAATCCATGGCCATGTGGGAGAGATCCCATTCCTTATAGAATCCATCACAATGAGGGAGAGATCCCATTCCTTATAGAATCCATCACAATGAGGGAGAGATCCCATTACTTATAGAATCCATCACAATGAGGGAGAGATCCCATTCCTAATAGAATCCATCACAATGAGGGAGATATCCCATTCCTTATAGAATCCATCATAATGAGGGAGAGATCCCATTTCTTATATAATCCATCACAATAAGGGAGAGATCCCATTCCTTATATAATCCATAACAATGAGGGAGAGATCCCATTCCTAATAGAATCCATCACAATGAGGGAGA
>JABXNX010002052.1:0-10453 GCA_014843695.1 Archivesica marissinica | reverse complement strand
ACCAACAGCTTATATGGCGACTCTCCAGCTATAGGTGTAGGCAGAAAGTGGTAGGCCCTACCAACAGCTTATATGGCGACTCTCCAGCTATAGGTGTAGGCAGAAAGTGGTAGGCCCTACCAACAGCTTATATGGCGACTCTCCAGCTATAGGTGTAGGCAGAAAGTGGTAGGCCCTACCAACAGCTTATATGGCGACTCTCCAGCTATAGGTGTAGGCAGAAAGTGGTAGGCCCTACCAACAGCTTATATGGCGACTCTCCAGCTATAGGTGTAGGCAGAAAGTGGTAGGCCCTACCAACAGCTTATATGGCGACTCTCCGGCTATAGGTGTAGGCAGAAAGTGGTAGGCCCTACCAACAGCTTATATGGCGACTCTCCAGCTATAGGTGTAGGCAGAAAGTGGTAGGCCCTACCAACAGCTTATATGGCGACTCTCCAGCTATAGGTGTAGGCAGAAAGTGGTAGGCCCTACCAACAGCTTATATGGCGACTCTCCGGCTATAGGTGTAGGCAGAAAGTGGTAGGCCCTATCAACAGCTTATATGGCGACTCTCCAGCTATAGGTGTAGGCAGAAAGTGGTAGGCCCTACAACAGCTTATATGGCGACTCTCCAGCTATAGGTGTAGGCAGAAAGTGGTAGGCCCTACCAACAGCTTATATGGCGACTCTCCAGCTATAGGTGTAGGCAGAAAGTGGTAGGCCCTACCAACAGCTTATATGGCGACTCTCCAGTTATAGGTGTAGGCAGAAAGTGGTAGGCCCTACCAACAGCTTATATGGCGACTCTCCAGCTATAGGTGTAGGCAGAAAGTGGTAGGCCCTACCAACAGCTTATATGGCGACTCTCCAGCTATAGGTGTAGGCAGAAAGTGGTAGGCCCTACCAACAGCTTATATGGCGACTCTCCAGCTATAGGTGTAGGCAGAAAGTGGTAGGCCCTACCAACAGCTTATATGGCGACTCTCCGGCTATAGGTGTAGGCAGAAAGTGGTAGGCCCTACCAACAGCTTATATGGCGACTCTCCAGCTATAGGTGTAGGCAGAAAGTGGTAGGCCCTACCAACAGCTTATATGGCGACTCTCCGGTTATAGGTGTAGGCAGAAAGTGGTAGGCCCTACCAACAGCTTATATGGCGACTCTCCGGCTATAGGTGTAGGCAGAAAGTGGTAGGCCCTACCAACAGCTTATATGGCGACTCTCCAGCTATAGGTGTAGGCAGAAAGTGGTAGGCCCTACCAACAGCTTATATGGCGACTCTCCGGCTATAGGTGTAGGCAGAAAGTGGTAGGCCCTACCAACAGCTTATATGGCGACTCTCCGGTTATAGGTGTAGGCAGAAAGTGGTAGGCCCTACCAACAGCTTATATGGCGACTCTCCAGCTATAGGTGTAGGCAGAAAGTGGTAGGCCCTACCAACAGCTTATATGGCGACTCTCCGGTTATAGGTGTAGGCAGAAAGTGGTAGGCCCTACCAACAGCTTATATGGCGACTCTCCGGTTATAGGTGTAGGCAGAAAGTGGTAGGCCCTACCAACAGCTTATATGGCGACTCTCCAGCTATAGGTGTAGGCAGAAAGTGGTAGGCCCTACCAACAGCTTATATGGCGACTCTCCAGCTATAGGTGTAGGCAGAAAGTGGTAGGCCCTACCAACAGCTTATATGGCGACTCTCCAGCTATAGGTGTAGGCAGAAAGTGGTAGGCCCTACCAACAGCTTATATGGCGACTCTCCAGCTATAGGTGTAGGCAGAAAGTGGTAGGCCCTACCAACAGCTTATATGGCGACTCTCCAGCTATAGGTGTAGGCAGAAAGTGGTAGGCCCTACCAACAGCTTATATGGCGACTCTCCGGTTATAGGTGTAGGCAGAAAGTGGTAGGCCCTACCAACAGCTTATATGGCGACTCTCCAGCTATAGGTGTAGGCAGAAAGTGGTAGGCCCTACCAACAGCTTATATGGCGACTCTCCAGCTATAGGTGTAGGCAGAAAGTGGTAGGCCCTACCAACAGCTTATATGGCGACTCTCCAGCTATAGGTGTAGGCAGAAAGTGGTAGGCCCTACCAACAGCTTATATGGCGACTCTCCGGTTATAGGTGTAGGCAGAAAGTGGTAGGCCCTACCAACAGCTTATATGGCGACTCTCCGGTTATAGGTGTAGGCAGAAAGTGGTAGGCCCTACCAACAGCTTATATGGCGACTCTCCGGCTATAGGTGTAGGCAGAAAGTGGTAGGCCCTACCAACAGCTTATATGGCGACTCTCCAGCTATAGGTGTAGGCAGAAAGTGGTAGGCCCTACCAACAGCTTATATGGCGACTCTCCAGCTATAGGTGAGGCAGAAAGTGGTAGGCCCTACCAACAGCTTATATGGCGACTTCCTATCTCCAGCTAGGTGTAGGCAGAAAGTGGTAGGCCCTACCAACAGCTTATATGGCGACTCTCCGGTTATAGGTGTAGGCAGAAAGTGGTAGGCCCTACCAACAGCTTATATGGCGACTCTCCGGTTATAGGTGTAGGCAGAAAGTGGTAGGCCCTACCAACAGCTTATATGGCGACTCTCCAGCTATAGGTGTAGGCAGAAAGTGGTAGGCCCTACCAACAGCTTATATGGCGACTCTCCGGCTATAGGTGTAGGCAGAAAGTGGTAGGCCCTACCAACAGCTTATATGGCGACTCTCCGGTTATAGGTGTAGGCAGAAAGTGGTAGGCCCTACCAACAGCTTATATGGCGACTCTCCAGCTATAGGTGTAGGCAGAAAGTGGTAGGCCCTACCAACAGCTTATATGGCGACTCTCCGGTTATATGTGGAGGCAGAAAGTGGTAGGCCCTACGAACAGCTTATATGGCGACTCTCCGGTTATATGTGGAGGCAGAAAGTGGTAGGCCCTATCAACAGCTTATATGGCGACTCTCCAGATATAGGTGGAGGCAGAAAGTGGTAGGCCCTACCAACAGCTTATATGGCGACTCTCCAGATATAGGTGGAGGCAGAAAGTGGTAGGCCCTACCAACAGCTTATATGGCGACTCTCCAGATATAGGTGGAGGCAGAAAGTGGTAGGCCCTACCAACAGCTTATATGGCGACTCTCCGGTTATAGGTGTAGGCAGAAAGTGGTAGGCCCTACCAACAGCTTATATGGCGACTCTCCAGCTATAGGTGTAGGCAGAAAGTGGTAGGCCCTATCAACAGCTTATATGGCGACTCTCTGGTTATATGTGGAGGCAGTAAGTGGTAGGCCCTATCAACAGCTTATATGGCGACTCTCCGGTTATAGGTGGAGTCAGAAAGTGGTAGGCCCTACCAACAGCTTATATGGCGACTCTCCAGATATAGGTGTAGGCAGAAAGTGGTAGGCCCTACCAACAGCTTATATGGCGACTCTCCGGTTATAGGTGTAGGCAGAAAGTGGTAGGCCCTACCAACAGCTTATATGGCGACTCTCCAGCTATAGGTGTAGGCAGAAAGTGGTAGGCCCTACCAACAGCTTATATGGCGACTCTCCGGTTATATGTGGAGGCAGTAAGTGGTAGGCCCTATCAACAGCTTATATGGCGACTCTCCGGTTAAGTGGAGGCAGAAAGTGGTAGGCCCTACCAACAGCTTATATGGCGACTCTCCAGCTATAGGTGTAGGCAGAAAGTGGTAGGCCCTACCAACAGCTTATATGGCGACTCTCCAGCTATAGGTGTAGGCAGAAAGTTGTAGGCCCTACCAACAGCTTATATGGCGACTCTCCAGCTATAGGTGTAGGCAGAAAGTGGTAGGCCCTACTAACAGCTTATATGGCGACTCTCCAGCTATAGGTGTAGGCAGAAAGTGGTAGGCCCTACCAACGGCTTATATGGCGACTCTCCAGCAATAGGTGTAGGCAGAAAGTGTAGGCCCTACGAACAGCTTATATGGCGACCCTCCGGTTATAGTGTAGGCAGAAAGTGGTAGGCCCTACCAACAGCTTATATGGCGACTCTCCGGTTATAGGTGTAGGCAGAAAGTGGTAGGCCCTACCAACAGCTTATATGGCGACTCTCCAGCTATAGGTGTAGGCAGAAAGTGGTAGGCCCTACCAACAGCTTATATGGCGACTCTCCGGCTATAGGTGTAGGCAGAAAGTGGTAGGCCCTACCAACAGCTTATATGGCGACTCTCCGGTTATAGGTGTAGGCAGAAAGTGGTAGGCCCTACCAACAGCTTATATGGCGACTCTCCAGCTATAGGTGTAGGCAGAAAGTGGTAGGCCCTACCAACAGCTTATATGGCGACTCTCCGGTTATAGGTGTAGGCAGAAAGTGGTAGGCCCTACCAACAGCTTATATGGCGACTCTCCGGTTATAGGTGTAGGCAGAAAGTGGTAGGCCCTACCAACAGCTTATATGGCGACTCTCCAGCTATAGGTGTAGGCAGAAAGTGGTAGGCCCTACCAACAGCTTATATGGCGACTCTCCAGCTATAGGTGTAGGCAGAAAGTGGTAGGCCCTACCAACAGCTTATATGGCGACTCTCCAGATATAGGTGTAGGCAGAAAGTGGTAGGCCCTACCAACAGCTTATATGGCGACTCTCCGGCTATAGGTGTAGGCAGAAAGTGGTAGGCCCTACCAACAGCTTATATGGCGACTCTCCAGCTATAGGTGTAGGCAGAAAGTGGTAGGCCCTACCAACAGCTTATATGGCGACTCTCCGTATAGGTGTAGGCAGAAAGTGGTAGGCCCTACCAACAGCTTATATGGCGACTCTCCGTATAGGTGTAGGCAGAAAGTGGTAGGCCCTACAAAGCGACTCTCCGACATGGTGGCCTACAACAGCTTATATGGCGACTCTCCAGCTATAGGTGTAGGCAGAAAGTGGTAGGCCCTACCAACAGCTTATATGGCGACTCTCCAGCTATAGGTGTAGGCAGAAAGTGGTAGGCCCTACCAACAGCTTATATGGCGACTCTCCAGTTATAGGTGTAGGCAGAAAGTGGTAGGCCCTACCAACAGCTTATATGGCGACTCTCCAGCTATAGGTGTAGGCAGAAAGTGGTAGGCCCTACCAACAGCTTATATGGCGACTCTCCAGCTATAGGTGTAGGCAGAAAGTGGTAGGCCCTACCAACAGCTTATATGGCGACTCTCCAGCTATAGGTGTAGGCAGAAAGTGGTAGGCCCTACCAACAGCTTATATGGCGACTCTCCGGTTATAGGTGTAGGCAGAAAGTGGTAGGCCCTACCAACAGCTTATATGGCGACTCTCCAGCTATAGGTGTAGGCAGAAAGTGGTAGGCCCTACCAACAGCTTATATGGCGACTCTCCAGCTATAGGTGTAGGCAGAAAGTGGTAGGCCCTACCAACAGCTTATATGGCGACTCTCCAGTTATAGGTGTAGGCAGAAAGTGGTAGGCCCTACCAACAGCTTATATGGCGACTCTCCGGTTATAGGTGTAGGCAGAAAGTGGTAGGCCCTACCAACAGCTTATATGGCGACTCTCCAGATATAGGTGTAGGCAGAAAGTGGTAGGCCCTACCAACAGCTTATATGGCGACTCTCCGGCTATAGGTGTAGGCAGAAAGTGGTAGGCCCTACCAACAGCTTATATGGCGACTCTCCAGCTATAGGTGTAGGCAGAAAGTGGTAGGCCCTACCAACAGCTTATATGGCGACTCTCCGGTTATAGGTGTAGGCAGAAAGTGGTAGGCCCTACCAACAGCTTATATGGCGACTCTCCGGTTATAGGTGTAGGCAGAAAGTGGTAGGCCCTACCAACAGCTTATATGGCGACTCTCCGGTTATAGGTGTAGGCAGAAAGTGGTAGGCCCTACCAACAGCTTATATGGCGACTCTCCAGCTATAGGTGTAGGCAGAAAGTGGTAGGCCCTACCAACAGCTTATATGGCGACTCTCCAGCTATAGGTGTAGGCAGAAAGTGGTAGGCCCTACCAACAGCTTATATGGCGACTCTCCAGCTATAGGTGTAGGCAGAAAGTGGTAGGCCCTACCAACAGCTTATATGGCGACTCTCCAGCTATAGGTGTAGGCAGAAAGTGGTAGGCCCTACCAACAGCTTATATGGCGACTCTCCGGTTATAGGTGTAGGCAGAAAGTGGTAGGCCCTACCAACAGCTTATATGGCGACTCTCCGGTTATAGGTGTAGGCAGAAAGTGGTAGGCCCTACCAACAGCTTATATGGCGACTCTCCAGCTATAGGTGTAGGCAGAAAGTGGTAGGCCCTACCAACAGCTTATATGGCGACTCTCCGGCTATAGGTGTAGGCTGAAAGTGGTAGGGCCTACCAACAGCTTATATGTCGACTCTCCGGTTATAGGTGTAGGCAGAAAGTGGTAGGCCCTACAAACAGCTTATATGGCGACTCTCCAGCTCTAGGTGTAGGTAGAAAGTGGTAGGCCCTACCAACAGCATATATGGCGACTCTCGGTTAATGTGGAGGCAGTAAGTGGTAGGCCCTACGAACAGCTTATATGGCGACTCTCCGGTTATATGTGGAGGCAGTAAGTGGTAGGCCCTATCAACAGCTTATATGGCGACTCTCCAGATATAGGTGGAGACAGAAAGTGGTAGGCCCTACCAACAGCTTATATGGCGACTCTCCAGATATAGGTGGAGGCAGTAAGTGGTAGGCCCTACCAACAGCTTATATGGCGACTCTCCAGATATAGGTGTAGGCAGAAAGTGGTAGGCCCTACCAACAGCTTATATGGCGACTCTCCGGTTATAGGTGTAGGCAGAAAGTGGTAGGCCCTACCAACAGCTTATATGGCGACTCTCCAGCTATAGGTGTAGGCAGAAAGTGGTAGGCCCTATCAACGGCTTATATGGCGACTCTATGGTTATATGTGGAGGCAGTAAGTGGTAGGCCCTATCAACAGCTTATATGGCGACTCTCCGGTTACATGTGGAGTCAGAAAGTGGTAGGCCCTACCAACAGCTTATATGGCGACTCTCTAGATATAGGTGGAGGCAGAAAGTGGTAGGCCCTACAAACAGCTTATATGGCGACTCTCCGGTTATAGGTGTAGGCAGAAAGTGGTAGGCCCTACCAACAGCTTATATGGCGACTCTCCAGCTATAGGTGTAGGCAGAAAGTGGTAGGCCCTATCAACGCTTATATGGCGACTCTGGTTATATGTGGAGGCAGTAAGTGGTAGGCCCTATCAACAGCTTATATGGCGACTCTCCGGTTACATGTGGAGTCAGAAAGTGGTAGGCCCTACCAACAGCTTATATGGCGACTCTCTAGATATAGGTGGAGGCAGAAAGTGGTAGGCCCTACCAACAGCTTATATGGCGACTCTCCAGCTATAGGTGTAGGCAGAAAGTTGTAGGCCCTACCAACGGCTTATATGGCGACTTTCCAGCTATAGGTGCAGGCAGAAAGTGGTAGGCCCTACTAACAGCTTATATGGCGACTTTCCAGCTATAGGTGCAGGCAGAAAGTGGTAGGCCCTACCAACGGCTTATATGGCGACTCTCCAGCAATACGTGTAGGCAGAAAGTGATAGGCCCTATGAACAGCTTATATGGCGACCCTCCGGTTATGAGTGTAGGCTGAAAGTGGTAGGCCCTACGAACAGCTTATATGGCGACTCTCCGGTTATAGGTGTAGGCAGAAAGTGGTAGGCCCTACCAACAGCTTATATGGCGACTCTCCAGCTCTAGGTTTAGGCAGAAAGTGGTAGGCCCTACCAACAGCTTATATGGCGACTCTCCGGCTATAGGTGTAGGCTGAAAGTGGTAGGGCCTACCAACAGCTTATATGTCGACTCTCCGGTTATAGGTGTAGGCAGAAAGTGGTAGGCCCTACAAACAGCTTATATGGCGACTCTCCAGCTCTAGGTGTAGGCAGAAAGTGGTAGGCCCTACCAACAGCATATATGGCGACTCTCCGGTTATAGGTGTAGGCAGAAAGTGGTAGGCCCTACCAACAGCTTATATGGCGACTCTCCGGTTATAGGTGTAGGCAGAAAGTGGTAGGCCCTACTAACAGCTTATATGGCGACTCTCCAGCTATAGGTGTAGGCAGAAAGTGGTAGGCCCTACCAACAGCTTATATGGCGACTCTCCAGCTATAGGTGTAGGCAGAAAGTGGTAGGCCCTACCAAAGCTTATATGGCGATCTCAGATATAGGTGTAGGCAGAAAGTGGTAGGCCCTACCAACAGCTTATATGGCGACTCTCCGGCCATAGGTGCAGGCAGAAAGTGGTAGGCCCTACCAACGGCTTATATGGCGACTCTCCAGCTATAGGTGTAGGCAGAAAGTGGTAGGCCCTACCAACAGCTTATATGGCGACTCTCCGGTTATAGGTGTAGGCAGAAAGTGGTAGGCCCTACCAACAGCTTATATGGCGACTCTCCGGTTATAGGTGTAGGCAGAAAGTGGTAGGCCCTACTAACAGCTTATATGGCGACTCTCCAGCTCTAGGTTAGGCAGAAAGTGGTAGGCCCTACCAACAGCTTATATGGCGACTCTCCAGCTATAGGTGTAGGCAGAAAGTGGTAGGCCCTACCAACAGCTTATATGGCGACTCTCCGGTTATAGGTGTAGGCAGAAAGTGGTAGGCCCTACCAACAGCTTATATGGCGACTCTCCAGCTATAGGTGTAGGCAGAAAGTGGTAGGCCCTACGAACAGCATATATGGCGACTCTCCGGTTATAGGTGTAGGCAGAAAGTGGTAGGCCCTACCAACAGCTTATATGGCGACTCTCCGGTTATAGGTGTAGGCAGAAAGTGGTAGGCCCTACCAACAGCTTATATGGCGACTCTCCAGCTATAGGTGTAGGCAGAAAGTGGTAGGCCCTACCAACAGCTTATATGGCGACTCTCCGGTTATAGGTGTAGGCAGAAAGTGGTAGGCCCTACCAACAGCTTATATGGCGACTCTCCAGCTATAGGTGTAGGCAGAAAGTGGTAGGCCCTACCAACAGCTTATATGGCGACTCTCCAGCTATAGGTGTAGGCAGAAAGTGGTAGGCCCTACCAACAGCTTATATGGCGACTCTCCAGTTATAGGTGTAGGCAGAAAGTGGTAGGCCCTACCAACAGCTTATATGGCGACTCTCCGGTTATAGGTGTAGGCAGAAAGTGGTAGGCCCTACCAACAGCTTATATGGCGACTCTCCAGCTATAGGTGTAGGCAGAAAGTGGTAGGCCCTACCAACAGCTTATATGGCGACTCTCCAGCTATAGGTGTAGGCAGAAAGTGGTAGGCCCTACCAACAGCTTATATGGCGACTCTCCAGCTATAGGTGTAGGCAGAAAGTGGTAGGCCCTACCAACAGCTTATATGGCGACTCTCCGGTTATAGGTGTAGGCAGAAAGTGGTAGGCCCTACCAACAGCTTATATGGCGACTCTCCAGCTATAGGTGTAGGCAGAAAGTGGTAGGCCCTACCAACAGCTTATATGGCGACTCTCCGGTTATAGGTGTAGGCAGAAAGTGGTAGGCCCTACCAACAGCTTATATGGCGACTCTCCAGCTATAGGTGTAGGCAGAAAGTGGTAGGCCCTACCAACAGCTTATATGGCGACTCTCCAGCTATAGGTGTAGGCAGAAAGTGGTAGGCCCTACCAACAGCTTATATGGCGACTCTCCAGCTATAGGTGTAGGCAGAAAGTGGTAGGCCCTACCAACAGCTTATATGGCGACTCTCCAGCTATAGGTGTAGGCAGAAAGTGGTAGGCCCTACCAACAGCTTATATGGCGACTCTCCGGTTATAGGTGTAGGCAGAAAGTGGTAGGCCCTACCAACAGCTTATATGGCGACTCTCCGGTTATAGGTGTAGGCAGAAAGTGGTAGGCCCTACCAACAGCTTATATGGCGACTCTCCAGCTATAGGTGTAGGCAGAAAGTGGTAGGCCCTACCAACAGCTTATATGGCGACTCTCCGGCTATAGGTGTAGGCAGAAAGTGGTAGGCCCTACCAACAGCTTATATGGCGACTCTCCGGTTATAGGTGTAGGCAGAAAGTGGTAGGCCCTACAACAGCTTATATGGGACTCTCCAGCTTAGGTGTAGGAGAAAGTGGTAGGCCCTACCAACGAGGCAGAAGTGGTAGGCCCTACAACAGCTTATATGGCGACTCTCCGGTTATAGGTGTAGGCAGAAAGTGGTAGGCCCTACCAACAGCTTATATGGCGACTCTCCAGCTATAGGTGTAGGCAGAAAGTGGTAGGCCCTACCAACAGCTTATATGGCGACTCTCCAGCTATAGGTGTAGGCAGAAAGTGGTAGGCCCTACCAACAGCTTATATGGCGACTCTC
This sequence comes from Archivesica marissinica, assembly GCA_014843695.1. Lineage (NCBI taxonomy): Eukaryota > Metazoa > Mollusca > Bivalvia > Venerida > Vesicomyidae > Archivesica > Archivesica marissinica. The sequence goes on along the minus strand of JABXNX010002052.1, from coordinate 187 downwards.
CAGCTATAGGTGTAGGCAGAAAGTGGTAGGCCCTACCAACAGCTTATATGGCGACTCTCCAGCTATAGGTGTAGGCAGAAAGTGGTAGGCCCTACCAACAGCTTATATGGCGACTCTCCAGCTATAGGTGTAGGCAGAAAGTGGTAGGCCCTACCAACAGCTTATATGGCGACTCTCCGGTTATATG
>JABXNX010002051.1:0-10456 GCA_014843695.1 Archivesica marissinica | reverse complement strand
TGGTATATAGCACACATTAGCGATATGTAGACCCTGACAGTGGTATAGAGCACATATTAGCGATGTGTAGACCCTGACAGTGGTATATAGCACACATTAGCGATATGTAGACCCTGACAGTGGTATAGAGCACATATTAGCGATGTGTAGACCCTGACAGTGGTATATAGCACACATTAGCGATATGTAGACCCTGACAGTGGTATAGAGCACATATTAGCGATGTGTAGACCCTGACAGTGGTATATAGCACACATTAGCGATATGTAGACCCTGACAGTGGTATAGAGCACATATTAGCGATGTGTAGACCCTGACAGTGGTATATAGCACACATTAGCGATATGTAGACCCTGACAGTGGTATAGAGCACATATTAGCGATGTGTAGACCCTGACAGTGGTATATAGCACACATTAGCGATATGTAGACCCTGACAGTGGTATAGAGCACATATTAGCGATGTGTAGACCCTGACAGTGGTATATAGCACACATTAGCGATATGTAGACCGTGACAGTAGTATAGAGCACACATTTGCGATATGTAGACCCTGCTAGTGGTATAGAGCACACGTTAGCGAACTGTAGACCCTGATACTGGTATATAGCACACATTAGCGATATGTAGACCCTGATACTGATATATAGCACACATTAGCGATCTGTAGACCCTGACAGTGGTATAGAGCACATATTAGCGATGTGTAGACCCTGACAGTGGTATATAGCACACATTAGCGATATGTAGACCGTGACAGTGGTATAGAGCACACTTTTGCGATCTGTAGACCCTGCTAGTGGTATAGAGCACACATTAGCAAACGGTAGACCCTGATACTGGTATAGAGCACACATTAGCGATATGTAGACCCTGACAGTGGTATAGAGCACATATTAGCGATCTGTAGACCCTGACAGTGATATAGAGCACACTTTAGCGATCTGTAGACCGTGACAGTGATATAGAGCACACATTAGCGATCTGTAGACCCTGACAGTGATATAGAGCACACTTTAGCGATCTGTAGACCGTGACAGTGGTATAGAGCAAACTTTTGCGATCTGTATACCCTGATAGTGGTATAGAGCACACATTAGCGATCTGTAAACCGTGACAGTTGTATATAGCATACTTTAACGATCTGTAGAACGTGATAGTGGTATAGAACACACATTAGCGGTCTGTAGAACGTGATAGTGGTATAGAACACACATTAGCGGTCTGTAGAACGTGACAGTGGTATAGAGCACACTTTAGCGATCTGTATATCGTGACTGTGGTATAGAGCACACATTAGCGATCTGTAGAACCTGATAGTGGTATAGAGCACACTTTAGCGATCTGTAGACTCTGACAGTGGTATAGAGCACACTTTAGCGATCTGTAGACCCTGACAGTGGTATAGAGCACACTTTAACGAACTGTAGACCCTGACAGTGGTATAGAGCACACTTTAGCGATCTGTAAACCGTGACAGTTGTATAGAGCACACTTTAACGATCTGTAGAACGTGATAGTGGTATAGAACACACTTTAGCGGTATGTAGAACGTGACAGTGGTACAGAGCACACATTAACGATCTGTATAACGTGACAGTGGTATAGAGCACACTTTAGCGATCCGTAGACCGTGACAGTGGTATAGAGCACACTTTAGTGATCTGTAGATCGTGACTGTGGTATAGAGCCCACTTTAGCGATATGTCGAACCTGATAGTGGTATAGAGCACACATTAGCGATCTGTATAACGTGATAGTGGTATAGAGCACACATTAGCGATCTGTAGAACCTGACTGTGGTATAGAGCACACATTAGCGATCTGTATAACGTGATAGTGGTATAGAGCACACTTTAGCGATCTGTAGATCGTGACTGTGGTATAGAGCACACATTAGCGATCTGTAGAACCTGATAGTGGTATAGAGCACACATTAGCGATCTGTATAACCTGATAGTGGTATAGAGCACACTTTAGCGATATGTAGAACATTGCAGTGGTATAGAGCACACTTTAGCGATCTGTAGATCGTGACTGTGGTATAGAGCACACATTAGCGATCTGTAGAACCTGATAGTGGTATAGAGCACACTTTAGCGATCTGTATAACCTGATAGTGGTATAGAGCACACTTTAGCGATATGTAGAACATTGCAGTGGTATAGAGCACACTTTAGCGATATGTAGAACATTGCAGTGGTATATAGCACACATTAGCGATATGTAGACCGTGACAGTGGTATAGAGCACACTTTTGCGATCTGTAGACCCTGCTAGTGGTATAGAGCGCACATTTGCGAACTGTAGACCCTGATACTGGTATAGAGCACACATTAGCGATCTGTAGACCCTGACAGTGGTATAGAGCACACATTAGCGATATGTAGACCCTGACAGTGGTATAGAGCACACATTAGCGATCTGTAGAACCTGATAGTGGTATAGAGCACACATTAGCGATCTGTAGAACCTGATAGTGGTATAGAGCACACTTTAGCAAACTGTAGACACTGATAGTGGTATAGAGCACACTTTAGCAAACTGTAGACCGTGACAGTGGTATAGAGCACACATTAGCGATCGATCTGTAGACCGTGACAGTGGTATATAGCACACTTTAACGAACTGTAGACCGTGACAGTGGTATAGAGCACACTTTAGCGATCTGTAAACCGTGACAGTTGTATAGAGCACACTTTAACGATCCGTAGAACGTGATAGTGGTATAGAACACACTTTAGCTATATGTAGACCGTGACAGTGGTATAGAGCACACTTTAGCGATCTGTAGATCGTGACAGTGGTATAGAGCACACTTTAGCGATCTGTATAACCTGATAGTGGTATAGAGCACATATTAACGATATGTAGACCCTGACAGTGGTATAGAGCACACATTAGCGATCTGTAGACCCTGACAGTGGTATAGAGCACACTTTAGCGATCTGTAGAAGCTGACAGTGGTATAGAGCACACTTTAGCGATATGTAGAAGCTGACAGTGGTATAGAGCACACTTTAGCGATATGTAGAAGCTGACAGTGGTATAGAGCACACTTTAGCGATATGTAGAAGCTGACAGTGGTATAGAGCACACTTTAGCGATATGTAGAAGCTGACAGTGGTATAGAGCACACTTTAGCGATATGTAGAAGCTGACAGTGGTATAGAGCACACTTTAGCGATATGTAGAAGCTGACAGTGGTATAGAGCACACTTTAGCGATATGTAGAAGCTGACAGTGGTATAGAGCACACTTTAGCGATATGTAGAAGCTGACAGTGGTATAGAGCACACTTTAGCGATCTGTAGACCATGATAGTGGTATATATCACACGTATCCTTAAAAGAGAACAACCGTCGATAAATGTTTATACAAATTTATTTTAGCTCGATTGTGAAACAAGTTCTTACAACTTATATTAATCACTCTCGAAAACCTCATTCCTGGTGGAATCCATCGCCACGAGGGAGAGAGAAGTGGCAACATGGCATTTAAATGCCTTGCCTAAGGGCACAATCGTTACGGCTCCAGCGGGGCTCGAAAACCGCGTCTGAAGCGAACGCAATATCACTGCGCTATCACGACTTCGACAAATGTATAGCATAGTAGACAAGCATCTTTGATGACATAAGTTGAAATAAAACCATGCGGATACGTATTTTAGATTAATAGCTTATATATATATATTATGGGGGAATGGATTGTATTTAGTCAAACCCACAGTGACCGCAGCCATACATAACAGTTCAGGGTGTATGAGATTTGAAAGTAGATATCAATAAAATATTGGGAACCACGAAGAGCATATATTGTAATGCACTATAACGCCATAACATATTGGGAACCACGAAGAGCATATATTGTAATGCACTATAACGCCATAAAATATTGGGAACCACGAAGAGCATATATTGTAATGCACTATAACGCCATAAAATATTGGGAACCACGAAGAGCATATATTGTAATGCACTATAACGCCATAAAAAGTAAAGATGTCAATCTAGTAGGGGAATCACGTGCATGGCCAAATGTGAATAATGTGCCTGTGACGTAGGCTGCATGAACTAAAAATAGAGAAGAATGGGAATACAGTAGTAGGCACAAGGACATTGGCTGTCTGATTAGCGTAGTAGTTTTGCTAATACTCCCCGCCACAGAGCATATGGGCGAGTGAATATGCATTAATGACTAGTCTTCTAAGTCGATGTTGTTGACATCCGAATGAAATTAGCGGCGTGTAATATAAGCTTGCAAAAACCTGACCTCAGGCCTTTATCGATAACTCCCAAAATCCGAACCACTTCCTCGTATCCAAACCTTCTATGTATCTACAAAGTTTCATCAAAATTCATCAACTATTTTAATCATCCTATTAGCCTGGGTTCCAGTCTGTCGATTTGTCACTTTTTTAACTTCTAGCCAAAACGTTGCTATGTTCAGAATCTCAATACGGCCCAGTTAATAGTCTCGGTGTTAAAATATATTTATTTGACTGACCAGGCAAAATATATCGACGCCGTTGTGCAAAACCCCAATTTGCACGAAATATTTATTATTGTTATATATAAATAGTAATGTATTATATAAATACATTAAACTGTTTCTATATATGGCCAAATGTTTACCATGTAATATATATATATATGTTTTATGCATAATCATCTAATATTATTTTCGCGCCTAAAATTATCAATCTCGCTTCGCGCGGGAAATGACTTAAGATGTTAGGCCTAATCTCAGTTTATCAAGGCCGTGGTTGCAGGTGTCCAGTTATGTAATACAAAGGCACCGAACTGGTTTGATGGTGTAATATTAGATAACAAGGCCGTGGTTGCAGATGTTCAGTTATGTAATACAAAGGCACCGAACTGGTTTGATGGTGTAATATTAGATAACATAACAGATGTTTAGGAATAACAGATGTTTTAGGAATTGTTATATCATATATACACTGATTCAATTATGTATATAAGAAATGGATTTTATTAACATAGATCAGACACACTAGAGCCTAACTCCAGGAGCGAGAAAGGTCGTGATCTCAATCTAGTATATAGAACATATAAACTGTATTTATGATACTTAGATATTATTGACATTATAAGAAATATAACTTATAAAGATTTGTCGAATAATTAAATTGTTCAGCCACAGAAGAATCATAGAGTTTCGGCGAACCATACCAGAAGTTGATTAAAAGTTAATCTAATCAGAAACAGTGATTAGATTATAGTGATATTGAGTAATGACGGATTAGAAAGATTGGATGTTAAATATACTGTGTAAGCGCATAGTCGGCTCACACAAATGGATTGTTAAATAAGCTTTTAATGATACGATGTATATATATATATAGATCACTGATTATATATAACTGGATATTTCTGATGCCAATTTAAACAAGATATTATATAGAAGAAATGTAATACTGTGTTGAGTTATCATTAATACATATAATAACGAAGAAACCCCCTAGACAACTCCAGCGAGTCTACAATAGGATAGACCCTGGTAAGAGCCGTAGCAACCTAGACATATTCTTACGAGAAGAAAAAGGAGAGTTTGCGACAATTGGGACGCTCGTCCGGGATTGGAAATAAAGAAGAGGTGACATATCGTGACATTTTGTGAAGGACACTAGAATTTATATATGGAATATTGTGAAGGACACTAGGATTTATACATGAAGAATACAAGGGACTATTAATTAACGTGGGAAAACAGAAGTGCATGCGAGACAGTGTTAGAATTTGGAAATAAGTGAAAGACGTCAACGAATTATTAAATTAATGAAATGGATTAAATTATTGGAAATGTGCAAACTTTGAATATGTGATAAATTATATATTGGATTAACGGACGAGACAGACTTCGGTAAGTACCAGTATTCTTTTCATAGAGGCTTAATATTATCATTAAAATTATATTAGTGATTTACTTCCTTTTATTGAACTCAATTCTATAATACATTTGGAGATACATTCTGGGGATTAAAATTTTTGGAAATAAAAAAATAAAATGGCTACAACTAGGAGTGCTAATAAGGAAACTGAGGGGCCGGTTCACCCCGACTTGCAGACAACAGGTGATGAGATATGGGACAAATTAATGAGACTTCCCTTCTTTAATCAGGCAAATCTGGAACGTCAGGGTGAGATTTATGAGAAAGAAAGAGAGAGGGAAAGAGAGAGGGAAGAAGTAAAACAAAGAGAGAGAGAAAGAGAGAGGGAAGAAGTAAAACAAAGAGAAGAAAGAGAGAGGGAAAGAGAAGAAAGAGAAAGAGAGAGGGAAGAAATAAAACAAAGAGGGGAAAGAGAAGAGAAAGAAAGGGACAGGGAGGAAAGAATGCAAAGGGAGAAAATGCAGATGGAGATTCGCCTGAGAGAAATCCAGAGAGATCAGGAATCTCAGCAAAATAACCCCCTCCATACAGATAATAGGCCCTCTAAGACAAACATTTCTGTTCCTATTTGGACCCAGACTATGAGGCCAGATAAATTCTTCGCAACATGTGAGAGACTGTTCGAAGCTAGCCAGGTCGCCAAACAAACATGGGTGGGCCATATTATAGACAAGTTGTCCGACCAGGCCAGAAATATATATGCCACTCTTCCTGTCCAAGACGCTAATAATTACGATACCCTCAAGGCCGCCATCTTGGATGAATATAGACTCTCACCCACTGTATATAGAAAGAATTTCTTCTCTTGGGTAAAGAAACCTCAGCAGACATATTCCGAATTCATTAAGGAATTAAGGGAGCAGATGACTCTATGGACGGAGAACAATGATCCGAGCGAGGTCAACTGGATCGAGCTGCTCTTGAGATATAGATTCGATTCCCAGCTAAGTGATGAGCTTAATTTGTTCATTCTGGATAAGAAAGCATCTACTCTCCAGGAATGTATTTCCCTGGCTGATGAATATAACCTCCACCGCAGATTAGCGCCCAGGACACGGATTAATTCAAATCCGAATGTGAAACCCAGAGATACAGAACACCGATATATCCCATCACCCATGTATCGACCCAATATTAGGATAGATAATTCCCAAGCTACCCATAGAACTCCCCGGATAGAAAAATATTGTAGTTATTGTAGGCGTAATGGCCACGGACGAACAGAGTGTTGGGCAGATCCCAATTCACCTAGGTACAGGGGTACTAGAAATCTAGCAAACGGACACCAAGTGTCAAACACTACTCATAGTTCAGCCTTTATAACCAATGAGCCAGTGAACTCGTATGAAAATACCGAGATGGTAAATCCATTACTTGTCAAATATACAGGTCAAGCACGCATAAATAATAACACCGCACAAGTGACGTATTTGAGAGATTCAGGTGCGACAATTAGTTTATTGTCGGCTACTGATCAGACCGCTGATCATTTAGAATACACAGGTGAACGGGTAACAATCCGCGGTGTCAATTATATCCCTGGTAATTATCCGATAGCAAAGATTAGCGTCGATTGTCCAATATACCAAGGAACATTGAAGGTGGCTGTATTAAAACACAGATGCACCGCGGGGGTGGATCTTATAATAGGTAACGACTGTGAAACTGCCCCTGTCACTGATTTGATTACCTGTGGCGTGGTTACACGCTCAAATAAGAAAATTATCCCGTTTGATGAAATTGTCACGTCCAACCCAGACTCAGAAAACACGACCGATACAAATCCCAATGTCTTACCTTTTCGGAATACAATTGAGATCAATTCCCCCTCTGAGAAAGCCAGTACAGTTAAACCCCAAAATATTCCCTCTATTGACGATTTGAGTCCTGATAAATTATTGCAAGAACAGAATAATGACCCGACCTTAGCACCCCTCTGGGAAATGGCTCAAGAAGGAACACCTATTCGGCAAGGATATTACATCCAGCTCGAACCCCGACTACTTATGAGGAGAGAACAACCTCAAGACACGTCCAAAGTTCGACCCTGGAAAATATATGATCAGGTGGTAGTTCCACGGGGATTCCGTGATCATATAACGGGAATCGCCCATGACAGTTTAAGTACGGGACACCAGGGACCTAGTAAGACCCTGAAGCGCATTAAGCGCCGCTTCTTTTGGCCGGGAATCCGCGCAGATGTTAAACGATTCTGCCATAGCTGTGGGCCGTGCCAGAGAGCGGGTAAGGGACAGAAAGCCACTGTAGCCCCATTGAAACCCCTGCCCATTATATCCCAACCATTCAAATTTATATCCGCTGATTTCGTTGGACCCATGAAGAAAACTATAAATGGGAACCAGTATATCTTGAATTTTATTGATCATGCCACTAAATATACGGAATCTTTCCCATGCGCCGCAGCGACAGCTGTTAATGCACAAAAAGCCCTGATCGAGATAATATCTCGACATGGAAAACCCCAGACCCTGTTGACGACTGACCGAGGAAGCGCTTTCATAGCTGAAACATTCACACGCTTCCTAGCCGAGCACGATATACGTCACTTAACTAGCACGAGTTACAGGCCTCAAACCAACGGATCAATAGAGAAATATAATGGTACATTGAAAACCATGCTTAGAATCCTTGGGGAGAACTCTTTATCGTCTTGGGATGAGATGCTACCCTGGCTAGTATTTGCATATAGAAGTGCAGAGCACTCTAGCACAGGATATTCTCCCTTCTACCTTCTATATGGGCGCGAACCTAGAGATAATCTAGATTCCACTTATGATCTCTGGGCTAGAAATGAGCGGGATGAAGGGATCCCCATAAATAACTATGTACAAGAATTATGTCATAGATTAGCTGAAGCGTTACGTGACGCCAGCGAGAGTGCACAACAGGCCGCAGATGGTCGTAAAACAAAGTATGACAGAAGTAAGAAAGCGAAAATGCGTGTATTCCAGCGTGGTGAATTAGTGTTAGTACGATTACCGTTAAAAGGTAATAAGCTGAAGAATGCCCTCCAGGGACCGTATCCGGTACACGAAAAGGTAGCGTCGCATACCTATATTATATACATGCCTGATAAGAGAGTAAAATACCGTGTTATGCATGTAAACCAGTTGAAGCCCTGGACAGGTAGGGAGGAGGGTGCAGCTCTAGCTGATAGTAGTCCGGTGTATGAGTCACAAGACCCTACCCTATTAGATTACCAAGCCCCTACGGACATTGAGAAAGAATTCGATCCTTGCAGTCCTCTTGAATCTGTACCTAAGAAAACCTGGCCGGATATCAGTCATTTAAACCCAGACCACAGGGACGATATTAGTCAGTTATTTGACCGTTACCCCCGTTTATTCTCTGGACAACTGGGACGTTTCCACGGTGTTACCCATGATATTGATGTGCAAGGTGCTTCACCCGTAGTCCAGCCTTACTACCGCATGTCTCCAGAAAAGAAACAAATATTAAAAACTGAGCTAGATCAAATGTTGGAGTTAGGGATTATCCGCCCTAGCAGAAGCCAGTGGGCCTCTCCCATAATATTGGTACGCAAATCAGACTCAGAATGGCGACCATGTATTGATTATCGGAAAATTAATGACCTGACTCGAGGAGAAGCCTTCCCCATCCCGAGATTAGACGATCTCATTGATCAGGTCGCAGGTTCGAGTCTGATATCAATTTTAGATCTTAATAAAGGTTACTGGCAGATTCCGCTAACCCCTCGAGCTAGTGAAATTGCAGCGTTCATAACCCCTGGGGCTTGTTTGAACCATTAACTCTCCCATTTGGTTTAAAAAACGGTGGAGTTACCTTCCAGAGGGCCATAAACGAGATAATCGCTCAATCCCCGACAGAAACCATCCGTGATAGATTTGCCGACGCATATCTGGATGATATTGCTGTTCGATCCAATTTATGGTCACAGCACATAAATCACTTGGATTGGACATTTCATAGACTAGAGGATAGTGGTGTTACTTTGAATCCGAAGAAGTGTAAAATTGGGTCTGGAACAGTCAAGTACTTGGGACATGAATTAGGATCGGGAAAAATCAAACCAATTTCCAGCAAGGTTGAGTGTATTAGTAATATCTCTCCCCCACAGACCAAGAAACAATTACGAGGATATCTGGGATCAGTAGGATTTTACAGGAAATTCATTCCCCAGTTCGCTGAGATCGCCGCTCCCCTGACTGACTTATTAAAGGGCAAGCGATCAGGGAACATCATAACTCAGTGGAGCGATAAACATCAACTTGCTTTCGAATCCTTAAAGAAAGCTTTAACCAATAAACCCATACTGAAGGCCCCTGACTTTAACCAAGAGTTCGAACTCTATACTGATGCTTCCGATTTGGGAATTTCGGCGGTACTGACTCAGACCGTTGACCAAGTACCACACCCAGTAGCATTTTATTCCCGAAAACTTATTCCACGAGAGAAAAACTACTCTACAATAGAGAAGGAATTATTAGCTATAGTGGCCGGTATCGAACATTTTCGCATATATGTTAGCACAAGCAAAACAAT
>JABXNX010002050.1:0-10456 GCA_014843695.1 Archivesica marissinica | reverse complement strand
GTAGGCCGGAGGAGAATATGCTGGTTCGTCGGTGCCCAGTACCAGATTGCCCTGGGAAATGGCTTTCAGACTGGAGGTAATGTCCGACGACATTACAGATCGCAGGGTGACGGCGCTGAGGCTAGTCACGAGATGGATGCTCGGTCATCGCACCACTCTGCATGATCTTATGCGTTATGTGGAGCTGCTGACTGATCTGCCTGCTCTGAGAGTGGTCCTAGGTCCATTACCAAGGCAAGCCAAGGAGAGCATGTGTGTGGCCCTAGGGGAGGTCACTACAAGGGGCTGGATGGTCAGACCATCCGGTAACTCGCCGGCTCTCCTGGTGAACTGGAGTATTCTGCTGGACCTACTCTCAGTGTTGAAACCCCAACAACGACAGTCATTGATGGACGAGTTCTCCCTAACGAAGGATGAAATGGCTCAGGTGGAGAGGATCCCTGAAGCATTTGACAGTCACTGCCACCTAGATCGAACCCGTATAGAATATAAGCTTCCTCGGGATTCTAGTTTGGCAACGATATGTGACTCGGCAACACCGGACAAAGAGCATGCGGTGAGATTGGTAGGGGTAGTCGCAAATTTCTGTGACCCCGAAACATACCCAACTCCCGAGGAAGTCGATACCGGGAAGGGACAGGGGGTGGTAATCTGTGTGGGATTATACCCCAAAAAGGAGGCTACAGGATCCGACCTCAAGCGGCTGCAACTGCTCCTAGAAAACCCGGATGTATCCGGACTTGGTGAGGTGGGGTTAGACGAACCAGTTGAAAAGTGGCCTGGACAGATGCGGACGCTGAGGCAAACCCTGGGGCTTCTCCAGACTAGACATGTGCTTGTCCTCCATTGCAAAGGGATGACCGGAGTAGACAATGGTGAGGCCTACACTAGCCTGCTTTTTGTTCTACTGGCCAGTGTTAAGCGGGAGCAGCTTATACATCTGCATTGCTTTAGTGGGGATTCCAGCATTGTCAGACAATGGCTGGAGCACTTCCCAAACACATACTTTGGTTTTACCAAGTTGGTCCATCAGTTCGTTAGGGAGCAACAGAAGGACCACATCCTTATGGTAAAGGAAATGGAGGGGTCCCGGTTGTTGGTGGAAACAGATGCTCCATATTTCCACTTCTTTGGACATAAACGGACCACGCCAGCCCTAATTAGCATGGTTGCGGAAGAGGTGGCCAGGATCAGGGGAGGCAAATGGGATGATGTGATGAAGACGGCAGTGGAAAACGCACGTCGTCTTTACTTGCATCATCAACCTCCCAAGTAAGCCGACCGAAAGGACCGGATTGCATGTAATTATGGCTTAGGGGTAAGACACTAAGCCAGATCTGGATTCGGGTCCGGTGAGGGACTTAGTACTGGTGAACCGCTTAAGTCGGCTAAAGCTTGCCCAGGAACAGTAGAAATGCTTGGAGCATCTCTTGGAATTATGGCTTAGATGATGTAAGGCACTAAACCAGAGGGGGGTTCATCAATGGACTTAGTACTGGTTAACTGCTTATGTAGGCTAGGCTTGCCCAGGAAAGGTAGGTGTAAGCTTAGGGGTAAGACACTAAGCCAGGGATGGAGTCATCAATGGACTTAGTACTGGTTAACTGCTTATGTAGGCTAGGCTTGCCCAGGAAAGGTAGGTGTAAGCTTAGGGGTAAGACACTAAGCCAGGGATGGAGTCATCGATGGACTTAGTACTGGTTAACTGCTTATGTAGGCTAGGCTTGCCCAGGAAAGGTAGGTGTAAGCTTAGGGGTAAGACACTAAGCCAGGGATGGAGTCATCGATGGACTTAGTACTGGTTAACTGCTTATGGAGGCTAGGCTTGCCCAGGAAAGGTAGGTGTAAGCTTAGGGGTAAGACACTAAGCCATAGAGGTGTTCAGTAATGGACTTAGTACTGGTTAACCGCTTACATCGGCTAAGCCTGCCCAGGAAAAGTAGAACACTTGAGAAGATACCTACTTGGGGGTCAGACACCAAGTAGGTCCAAAGAATGTCATTTCCGTCGAGAGATGTCACAAGCCGGTCAGACCGATTGTGCCTGAAGAACAGACCCATTGCCAGAATGATGTGGAGGAAGTCCTTCCAGATAAAGTGGGGAGGAGTGTAGTGAATGGCAATTGGGTTCATTAAGAGACACAGTCTGATGCGGAAGATGGAGACACCGTCTGGACCGGAAGTGAGGCTTTCTGGGATCCGGTGTGAACGAAGCAAGCACGCCATACACGCTCTGAATACACGACTGACAAGACGTATTTATCCTGTAATATAAGTAGCTGCTGTAGGGTACACAATTGGTAAGTTCTCTTATCCTATAGTAATTGCTTCATACATATCGTCTGCATAAGCGTCTGCGTTTTAGCCCGACCCATATATATATACATGTATAAATATGCACATGTCATGTTCTAGTCAAATTTACCTTTATTTACGTGTGTCATACAATTTTATCCATGTAAGATTGTAATCCATGTTTACTTAAGTTAATCTGATGTGGTAATATTCATGTTATTGCCGTATTTTGTGTGTAAACTGTGTTTAGAAACTCTGCTAACCACTGTGATGTAATGGTGGCAGCCATGTTACATCCGGGTCATTTGCATAGTTACAGACGCTTGTTTCTGTTTACTTTTCGAAACTAAAATGTCAGTGAACTTTGACACAATGTCTAGGGGTTTTACCTCACAAAAGAGGAAATTTGAGGTACTAGTCATTGATGTAAAGCCTTCCTTTATTTATTTGAATAATAAATTATTAAAGACCCATTGAAGTTTAAGCATTTTTCACTGTGTATTGGCCAATGGTCAGCGTTCGTTTTATCAGTTCACAATGCATAGTTGCACGGTCAGGAGTGCGCGATGTGCACCGAACACTGTGCAGCGTTCTCTGCATGCGTTAGACTGTGAATTGCACACTTTAAACTGTGAATCTCACAGTGGGCAGTCTGAAGGGTATATAAGCTTGACGCTCGCCAGTATGCAAATAAGAGTCCCATCTGAAAGACTGTTAATTTTATTATGGTCAGATGGGAGATCGAACCTGCGATCCATGGATTACCAGTCCAATGTGTTAACCATTGGACTACAAACCCAAAGGTATGTGCCGCGAGATAACTTGATAATCATCAGAGATGCCCCTTGCTGAAAGAAATGCAAAGGAACATAAATAATGTCGATCGTTGAGGTCATATGATACCATACCACGAGTCTGTAGACGGTCTGTTTATGTTTACAGATTGTGCAACTTTGTATCATTCTATGTAGCACTGATAACACTATAACATTTCTAAACATGATCACTAAACATCTTATAGAGTATATCAATAGCAATACATATCCTCATCATCCTCAGTTTTATAATGACACAACCCTGATAGAAGATGTAACACTTGCACAGACTGCTTTTTATAAACTGACAGTAGATGTGTATACAACACACATCCATAATTATGTCCATAGCATATGCCTCCATTTAATATTCTGTCTACAATAGTGAACAACATGTATGTTTATATCATGTACACTCTGATTACAGTATTTGCACACAGCAAATTTCCGATAGGAAAAGCAATTGCCTAGTATTTGAATGGCTTTATAGCATTTCCTTAACATGTTTGGACTGCTTTTAGAAACTGACCATATTTTACATGGACCATCTAAGCAAACTATCCCATTATAAGGGAAATTATTAACAAGCTGCATTCTCTCGTTTTTACACACGATGTCAATCTTTCGTTTAACCAAAGTTTTCCAAGGACATTTATTTGGAAAATGACCGTCGGAGATAAAAGTCCACACAAATTCTATAAATGTCTGGTATAAACCCTTGTACCTGTCTATCGTTATTGATGTACCTAATCAGTCGGTTTATGAATAATTGCTTAGACAAATATTTACACGGCAAACGACAAAGTTGGCCAAATAATTGATGTTTCCTTTTATCGATTTCCACTTCAATTGGGTAGACACCTAATGACCATATGATATAAGTTTTCATAATAGTACTTCCATTGGTCTTTTATTCTACCGCAGTCTCTGTAAATAGTGTCTCCAAATTTCATCTCAGCACCAGATTTCGTATTAGATGTTTTTCTGCTCGAGTTAACTAGATTTCAAATTCTGCTGTTTCATTTATTTCATGGTCCATTTCAGTTAAATGAGAGCGTACCATTAGTCTGTGCAAACGTCTGAATTATCGTTGCTTTGTTTGTTTGTAGGATGAGTAGAGCCTCTTGGCCTTCCGGCATCACACCACGCTGTCCTTGATTTATATGTATGTATTTCGGATAGCTGTTCGATGGGGTTTGTGTTTCATCATGGGGAAGCATATTTCACCGCACGATACCATAATTTCAGTAAGACCGGGAGTACATGAAGTCTATATATTCACCTTCTTCAGAGATACAAAAATCATTTCTCTGTATAAACTCAGATGATTTCGAATGATAATAAGAGTTTATGGCTTTCAGACACTCTTTTCCATGAAATAGGTTCACCATATGGTACCCTGTATTCAGTATATTCAGTATCATTTTTCAGCACAGGTATATTTAATGAGCAAACTATTGGTCTATGACGAGAGACATTTAAACAGTGGTCGTCAATAATTCGACAATGACGGACAATGTCAATTTGTTCTACAGGTAGCATAATACGATCAATCAAAGTTTCATATTTACCATCATAGCTAACAAATGTTTGCCCCTGTACACATGTCAAGACTAGATACAGATATTTGATTTGTATCTGTTAGAAACTGACGCAGATAAGCGCTTCTTCTATCATTTGTTTTGCTGGAGCAGTCCGCATTGAAATCGCCCATGAAAAGTACAAGGCCTTAGTTTATACAAATTTATTTTACCTCGATTACGAAACAAGTTCTTACAACTTATATTAATCACTCTCGAGACCTCATTCCTGATGGAATCCATCGCCACGAGGGAGAGAGAATAGACAACATGGAATTTAAATGCCTTGCCTAAGGGCACAACGTAACGGCTCCAGCGAGGCTCGAATTCCGGACCTTTCGCACTTTATGCGAACGCGCATCCACTGCGCTATCACGACTTCCACAAGGCCTTGGTCTTTGTACATACTCCAAATATTGTATAGTGTGTCTATGTAATCCCTAAATAAACCAATAGAGTGGTTTTTGAATGGAATATAGACTTGTATCATAAATACAAAATATCTAGGTTTAATTTGCAGTTGAATACCAATTATACGATCGTCATCAATAGAAAGCGGTGTTACCATATTATCATATTTCACATTCCATAATATTGCAACCCCGCCTGAACCTGCTCGACGATTGCTCGCTAAGCTGAGTTTATGGTCACATACAGCATAGCTTTTATAATTTGTATATATTAACTAAAAAAAAATGTATATTACATGGAGACATCAATGTTCTGTTATACCACAGAAGTCTATAGATTTTTCGTTTATAATGTCACATAAGTATTTACTACTGGATATGAGTCCAGTCAAATTCCAAGTCATCAGATTACGATTGAATATCATAATAAACAATTGGTGTATGTTTGTATAATATGGATCATATGAATTGGTACTGTTAGGCCAAGTTCAAATGTCGGTAAATATTGTAGCTCTCAACCCCGCCACGGTGGTGAAAACCATTTTCCGCATACGAGTTATTATACTGGAAATTGGTATGATACATGGAGCTAGTTCTTGATTTCTGTCCACTCTTCAAAATGCCTCAGTTTAACCAGGGTCTACACGTAACGCCCTCTAGCCAAAAGTAAGATTGTTGTAAATTACCATTGTCTTCAACGTTAATACGAACAATAGCGTCTCCAGGCGTGCGTCGGCAGGAGACAATCCTTACCATTGATATATTGTATCCTCTACAACACATGTATGACGTAATAATTGAGCTCGTCACAGACTCTTTAAATCCACCTAAATAAAAACACTTTGCGCGTTTCTTAATATGAGTCACAAATTCAAAGTCTAGCTCATCTGAATAAGGTTCAACGTAATGTTCATCTCTGCTTGTGATACGTACAGGTGTTCCGTCTTTTCGAGGCTCACTTGGTGTTCCAATGGTTTTGTGTATTTCGGCAAAAGACACAAGCCGAGAAGGATTCCACTTCACATCATTCATTTGACGTCGCCTGGTATTTCTGAGCCTTAGGGGCGCTTTGGGGCCAATGTGTTGTTGTATGTCACGTGAATGTATTTTCAACACCGCCGTGTTGAGTGTATAAATTTTCAACCGGAGCCTCATCGTTACGATGCAGGAAAAAGTTTTCAAGTGCATCAATATCTGTTGCACTGAGACTAGATGAAGAACATTTCGAGTTCAAAGGGACAGACTCCTTTATTCGTTGAATGGGTGTAATATTACCATCATCATTATGTTCTGTGTGGGGATGCATTGCGGTAAGTGGTGGCTCCGATAAGGATTCGTGGGATGGATCCGCAGTATGCTCTTGATTGACTCTACATAGTGCATTTATATTTACTGCCATAACTTCTGCCGCGTCAACAATATTTTCAAATACCTGAATACGTGCATCTAGATCTTCCAATTTTGAGTTCATATATTCAGTATTAGGTTGTTTGGATACAGATACAGTTTCAATCGATGAGCAGAGATTGTTTCGCTGAATCGCACTGTGTCTTTATTTCACTTTTCAAACAAGACAGCATATCATGTAACATTCGCATTTCATCAGTTCGTATTTTTACACACGCAAAAGTGCGTTGCTTCAGTAGCAAGAGATCTGCTTGCAGAGTAGTTATAGTGTCTTTTAACACAGGTACTTCCTGGGAGCACTGACAGGTGTCAAAGTATCGCCTAAAATCCTAGACTGAGAATTGTAGCGACCACGAGATGATGCGCTTATAAGTTCCCTCAGGGGAGAGTATTCATCGCCCTCGAGAACTGACAGAATAACATGAATATCATTTGCCAATTTCACTACGACGGGGTCTTCTCTCTGTGTGGCAACCTGCCACTTGAGTTCTGATTATGGTCTAAAAGGGAAATCATCGCATTCCCGTAGTATATCAAATAACATAAGACGCAGTTGGTCCAGTTTAATTTCACAAAGATTTAGAAAGTGCAAAAAATGAGATAAATCGCCTACAAACGTGTTGTTATTACTTGGAGGACACAGTCATGCACTATGAGAGAGATGGGGATATGTGATAAAATAACTGACCTGGAATCCAGATCAATGAGAGATAATTTAATATTTAACGGAATTTAATATTTAACGGAATAACGGATGGGGGTAAGACTAAAAATTGTACGACATTTGTAAACAATCTATATAGGGTGCATAGACTTGGCCCGATACGGCATCAAAACCACGACCAAGTTCCACAATCCTCTGGTAAGAGAGCAGATACGACTCATATGATGAGGATGTTAAGAAGAAATTGAGGGATACCAAACATGGATTCGGTATACAATGGCCTCAGCAAATCAGGGAGGCCAGAAAAGCACTTTATCCCTTACTTAAGGAGCAAGCAGAAGAGTAATGTTGCAAAACGATGCAACAATAATTTGGAATAAACTGTACATGAATGGGAGATTACATAGGGTATACGTGAATGGCAAATGTGTGCAACCCTCGAAATGAGAAGACAAGTGAGAAATCAAGGTCATAAAAGCACCTTAAACTCTTTTCCTTGAACATAAATGGATTGGTTAGAAAACTATCCGACTACTCTGACATTGTTTTCCTATCTGAAACTTGGGTTTCAAAAGATACCAATTACAATTTAGATATTCAAGGATATCTCTCAGAATATTAATTTGGAAATAAATCGTTGAATACACGGACAGGAAGATTCAGTGGTGGGATTTCTATCTATTATAAATATTCACTGAAAGATAATATTAAAATACATGTAATAGAGAAACTACAATGCCCCAAACGAACAAAATGTGTATTTTTGTAATATATATACACCTGCAAGCTCAAAAATATTAAATAATAAATTGAAATAGTGATAGAAAAATATAAAACAAAAAGTAAAATGTTCTTGTCTGGCGATTTAAATGCAAGAACTTCAAATGTCTCCGATGTTTTAGACAGATGCATTGATTTCGATGACAGCCAGCTGTCAAACAGTGTTCCCATACCGCAGTGTGTGAACAAAGTCCACATGACTGATAAACACGGTAAATGCTTCATTGGCCTTTGTAAAGAAACGTCTCTATTAATAACAAATTCTCGTCTGTATTGTGATAAAGGTATTGGTGAGTTTACTTATCATTCCACAAATGGAGCAAGTACTGTTTGTTGACTATTTACTTCCTGATTATTCTGATTTTGAAATATTACATTCAAATGAATTTTCGGATCATTCGGGTTTAAAAATATATCTTCAACGTGTTGCAACAAATCAGTCGGTCGATATAGACACACACGATTCAGAAAAGTACATACAATGGGACGAGTCAAGGATCAATGAGTTTAATGATCTTTCGTTATATGATGATACTATAGTGTAACACCCTATGTGTTAGCTTACCCTCTGAGCTTTATTTTCACCATGTGTATTACAGTGAAGTGTGGTGATGCATTTTTACTGACAGCGCTATAGGAATTTGACCGTTTCTCTATGAAACAAACAGAACTACAGATCGCCTTCGAATACCACGCCAGTTGTAATCTACTGCCTGGCACACATGAGCTCCAGTTGCGTGTATTCTTGCTGGTTCTGATATGATAATCCTTAAGTATTGTTCTGTTTAGGAATATCCCTGTTGTAGTTAATCCTATCTGTGTTACTGAATATTCCTGTTAAGATATGTAAACGGGTGTAATATGCTGTTTAGGCCCAACTGTATTTTGTTTAGCATGTAGGCCGCAATCTTGAATGCACACTGTGCATGAGACGCTACGCGACCGTGTTACATACGCCGCATAGGTAAACAAAGAATATCGCTTATATGTGGTATTGGTAGCGGGCAAACATGCCGACACCTAAGTTTCGGGTGCTTTTGATAAGTATATGTATGGTATTGGTATGTATGCAGTGCTTAGTTGACGCAGCAGTCTTATTTTAGTTACGAGTAATTGTTACACCACACATTTGTGTGTGACATAATGCAACATATAGGCAGCGTCATGCGACATGTGGGGCATGCACGTGCAATGCGACATGTAGATTCCACAGTGTGCAACCACAGTGTATATACCCAACACGTTGCATTGACCGTATAGTATAAATACCGAGCAGAACTTCATTCTAGGTCTCCAACACTCTAAGATAGCCGAGAATCCTTGCCTGTTTGTATTGTACAGCAGACGTCATATTTTAAGCAGTGGTGCGTTTCATTGTCATACCGAGGAGTTGCGTCAGCTATTATATTAAATTATTATATAATTTGGGTTTCTGACAATAGTGTAGTGGTCATTAGCATCCATGTATGCGCCTAGCAGTTGGTGAAGAGTAAAACAAGTAAAAGTACAGGTTATCGTTGTCATCACTCAGTCAGCTGTTCACCGTGATTTGCCTACGTCCGTCTGCCCGTATGCCCACTAGATTGACCCTGGTTGGAGCGTAACGATATTATGTACATTAAATGAATGTGTAGAAACTAATTCAGACATTGATAATGTATTCAGTTCATTTACCCAATACATGCAAGATAATGCACTTAAAGTATTTGGTAAAATGCGCAAAGATAATCCGGTACAACATATTAAAACACATCACCATAATATATAAGAAATTATAGTTTAAGAGTGCTATATCGAAGATTTTATTGATATTAAAATACCTTTATCTCGGATGTAGTCTACTTTGCTAGAAAACTCTTTACAAAAGCTAGAAATATTTACTTGAAATAAAAAAAACAGAAGAATACAATTTTCCTCGACTGTGGGGGGGAGAGGGGGGTTCGTAGATGACACGTATTCTTATGAACTTATGACGTATTGAATACTAGTATATGTATGTATGCAAGATGGGTGGAATGTGGTGGACCACATGCAGTTTTCTAAAGTATTTTACATTAACTACAGTGAGTGAAGTTTTTTCTCTGTTTTTTTTACCCTGACTTGGTACATCACATGTCGCATCTGTCATAGTTAGCAAATATGTGGTTATTTTATATATTCCCATGATAAATCCGGTCAATTTAAGCTGGAAATATGTGGTTATTTTATATATTCCCATGATTGATCTGGTCAATTTAAGCTGGACATATGTGGTTATTTTATATATTCCCATGATAAATCTGGTCAATTTAAGCTGGAAATATGTGGTTATTTTATATATTCCCATGATAAATCTGGTCAATTTAAGCTGGAAATATGTGGTTATTTTATATATTCCCATGATAAATCCGGTCAATTTAAGCTGGAAATATGTGGTTATTTTATATATTCCCATGATAACTCTGGTCAATTTAAGCTGGAAATATGTGGTTATTTTATATATTCCCATGATAAATCCGGTTAATTT
>JABXNX010002049.1:0-10463 GCA_014843695.1 Archivesica marissinica | reverse complement strand
ACGATATGTAAATATGCATACGGTGTGATAGATACGTACGACATGTAAGTATGCAGTGTGATAGATACGACGACATGTACAATATGCATACGGTGTGATAGATACGTACGATATGTAAATATGCATACGGTGTGATAGATACGTACGATATGTAAATATGCATACGGTGTGATAGATACGTACGACATGTAAGTATGCAGTGTGATAGATACGTACGACATGTACAATATGCATACGGTGTGATAGATACGTACGATATGTAAATATGCATACGGTGTGATAGATACGTACGACATGTAAGTATGCAGTGTGATAGATACGACGACATGTACAATATGCATACGGTGTGATAGATACGTACGATATGTAAATATGCATACGGTGTGATAGATACGTACGATATGTAAATATGCATACGGTGTGATAGATACGTACGACATGTAAATATGCAGTGTGATAGATACATACGACATGTAAATATGCAGTGTGATAGATACGTACGACATGTACAATATGCACTGCGTGATAGATACGTACGATATGTAAATATGCATACGGTGTGATAGATACGTACGACATGTAAATATGCAGTGTGATAGATATGTACGACATGTACAATATGCATACGGTGTGATAGATACGTACGATATGTAAATATGCAGTGTGATAGATACGTACGATATGTAAATATGCATACGGTGTGATAGATACGTACGATATGTAAATATGCAGTGTGATAGATACGTACGATATGTAAATATGCATACGGTGTGATAGATACGTACGACATGTAAATATGCAGTGTGATAGATACGTACGATATGTAAATATGCATACGGTGTGATAGATACGTACGATATGTAAATATGCAGTGTGATAGATACGTACGATATGTAAATATGCATACGGTGTGATAGATACGTACGACATGTAAATATGCACTGCGTGATAGATACGTACGACATGTAAATATGCATACGGTGTGATAGATACGTACGACATGTAAATATGCAGTGTGATAGATACATACGACATGTAAATATGCAGTGTGATAGATACGTACAACATGTACAATATGCACTGCCTGATAGATACGTACGATATGTAAATATGCATACGGTGTGATAGATACGTACGACATGTAAATATGCAGTGTGATAGATATGTACGACATGTAAATATGCATACGGTGTGATAGATACGTACGACATGTAAATATGCACTGCGTGATAGATACGTACGACATGTACAATATGCACTGCGTGATAGATACGTACGATATGTAAATATGCATACGGTGTGATAGATACGTACGACATGTAAATATGCATACGGTGTGATAGATATGTACGGCAGGTACAATATGCACTGCGTGATAGATACGTACGATATGTAAATATGCATACGGTGTGATAGATACGTACGACATGTAAATATGCATACGGTGTGATAGATACGTACGATATGTAAATATGCATACGGTGTGATAGATACGTACGATATGTAAATATGCATACGGTGTGATAGATACGTACAAACGACATGTACAATATGCATACGGTGTGATAGATACGTACGATATGTAAATATGCATACGGTGTGATAGATACGTACGACATGTAAGTATGCAGTGTGATAGATACGACGACATGTACAATATGCATACGGTGTGATAGATACGTACGATATGTAAATATGCAGTGTGATAGATACGTACGATATGTAAATATGCATACGGTGTGATAGATACGTACGATATGTAAATATGCAGTGTGATAGATACGTACGATATGTAAATATGCATACGGTGTGATAGATACGTACGACATGTAAATATGCACTGCGTGATAGATACGTACGACATGTAAATATGCATACGGTGTGATAGATACGTACGACATGTAAATATGCAGTGTGATAGATACATACGACATGTAAATATGCACTGCGTGATAGATACGTACGGCATGTAAATATGCACTGCGTGATAGATACGTACGATATGTAAATATTCATACGGTGTGATAGATACGTACGACATGTAAATATGCAGTGTGATAGATACGTACGACATGTACAATATGCACTGCGTGATAGATACGTACGATATGTAAATATGCATACGGTGTGATAGATACGTACGACATGTAAATATGCAGTGTGATAGATACGTACGACATGTACAATATGCACTGCGTGATAGATACGTACGATATGTAAATATGCATACGGTGTGATAGATACGTACGACATGTAAATATGCAGTGTGATAGATACGTACGACATGTAAATATGCAGTGTGATAGATACGTACGACATGTACAATATGCACTGCGTGATAGATACGTACGATATGTAAATATGCATACGGTGTGATAGATACGTACGACATGTAAATATGCAGTGTGATAGATACGTACGACATGTAAATATGCATACGGTGTGATAGATACGTACGACATGTAAATATGCACTGCGTGATAGATACGTACGACATGTACAATATGCACTGCGTGATAGATACGTACGATATGTAAATATGCATACGGTGTGATAGATACGTACGACATGTAAATATGCATACGGTGTGATAGATACGTACGGCATGTACAATATGCACTGCGTGATAGATACGTACGATATGTAAATATGCATACGGTGTGATAGATACGTACGACATGTAAGTATGCAGTGTGATAGATACGTACGACATGTACAATATGCATACGGTGTGATAGATACGTACGATATGTAAATATGCATACGGTGTGATAGATACGTACGATATGTAAATATGCATACGGTGTGATAGATACGTACGACATGTAAGTATGCAGTGTGATAGATACGTACGACATGTACAATATGCATACGGTGTGATAGATACGTACGATATGTAAATATGCATACGGTGTGATAGATACGTACGACATGTAAATATGCACTGCGTGATAGATACCTACGATATGTAAATATGCACTGCGTGATAGATACGTAAAAGATACTGACATTTTATGTGACATTAGTGTCATATGGTATACACCATAGGATAAAGTATTCACGTTATCCGCCCGTTCGTCCGTCTCGTTGTAGGGCTAGGATAAGTCGAAACTAAATTACTGGATTTCATTGAAAGCTGAATATTTACGTGTCCGTTGACGTGTTGCAACTTGTACCATTCAAAACCGGCCTGGGTCAAAATGTCGCCGTGAAACTTGTAACAACTCGGTTTGCTGACGATTCCTACGACTGTTGCATCTAACGCAGCTGCGCAATTTATGTAAATAAATACACACGACAGTAAAATATATGACAGACGGATCTGTAGTCCAGTGGTAACACGCTGGACTGGTAATCCAGGGATCGCAGGTTCGATCCCCCGCCTGACCATAATAAAATTAAAAGTATTTCCCTTGTACCTCTATCATCTCCTAAACTGCAAACACAACAAAATACTAATATCAAATTAATGCTTTTAATTTGCTAATAGCGCTTGAGAGAGCTCACCACCAATTATACATATATAAATATATCGTAAATTTGACAACGTTATCATTATACATACAACATCCAATGTTAGATAAATAATATACTCTTGTACAACTGATCACAACCGATGCTCATATTTAAACCTATATAATTGTCACTATACACGTTCATGGAGTCTTTTCAGATCCCTATATCCGTTCAAACTGTTCATAAAGTAAGTAACCTTTATGAATCTATAGAATATTGTCATCTATTTTGTCAAACATTTGAAAACATCTAGCCTTTCGAGTATTTATCTGTTTATCATATTTCACCAACTAAATAAACACGTCTGTGTGGGTCGCTCTCTCAACACTGACTGATAAAACCGCGCTAAACATTTACTAATCCCGTGCAACTTAATCCTCTTACGCCCTCTATCGGAGACTTTACCAGTAGAAGGGAAAATAATGTTGTCCTTATTCATACTTCAAACGTAGAAAATTATATTTCAGATGGGACGTTAAGCCGAGGTCTCGTGTCGGTGCTTTACACCGTGCACGTAAAAGAACAAGAGGAGACTCTGGAATAGGTCTCTCTCTGTATCATTGCACTATCATCCAAAAATCTAAAACGACTAATCTCTTCAGGAGGCGGCGCTCATATGGGCAACCGGTAGCGACGATAAATAAACGTAAAACACACTATCACAATTTGTGTTGGGTATGTAAAAATTAGATTTGTATACGAAGTGCTAAAATGCATTATTAGTTTGTCATTTTTGTTGGAACTTGTCGTGGAGATAATTGTGAACTCACTAGACTCGTCAGTCAAATCGCTGGATGTTAAGAAACTTTAAAGCTTCATCAAAGCCGTAAATGAACGAAGGGCACGTTTTTGTAGCTTTAAGCTCTTTTGAGTATTACATACTGATGTTCTACTCAAAGATAACACAATACTCCAAATGAGAATATAGGCTTTATTAATTAAAGTTCGATACTGTACAGTTACAAATTCCCTAATTCTATATAGCAGCCAGGTATACGACGATATATTTTTACAAAGTACTTTATTATGGGTGTTTCATTTCATGTTATTCTGAATGTACACACCTAAACGTTTTTCACTGGAGCTCTGCCCAAGTACAATATCTTTATACATGAGTTCTAATTCGCAATTTGACACTGCATGTTTTATATCAGCATGTAATGATGAAACGTACCTTTGATTTGTCAGTATTCAATTGCATAACATTGTTTAGACACCAGCTATCCAGGGCATGATCCACATTTAACTGTAGCATCTCCTTATTTTTTGTATATCATAAACAGTTGTGTTGTACTTTAGTGGTAGATCATTAATAAATAAACGAAATAGCAGGCGCCCAAGACCAGAACCCTGTGGTACTCCACATGTAATGATAAGTATGATTTAAACCAACCCAGAGTTGAAGTATCGCATTAATAAAGTTTCCTTTCTGTAAAAGAATATCAACCACTTTTAGAAAGTTTATCATAACTGCACCACATTTCAGGGAAAAGAGTGTACAATACTGTTACTGCCGATCCATGTTATCCTTTGTGATATATAAGGCGCAGATAATGTCAATAGTTTAGGCCCAATACTATTATTATCGAGGCCAGTTGACGCATCAAGCTACTTCATTGAACATTGCCAAGTGATATAAATGGAGTAGAAAAGAATTCAGGCCATGTCCTATTAGAATTAACATAATTTCCTATACATGTAAAACTAGATGTAAAAAACGCATCTTTAATTGTGCCTGCAATTTTATCAAAGAAATCATTGACAATATGAACTGGAGTAAGTTGATCATTCATTGAATAGATTACTCTTCAACAAATTGCGGTTAAAATCACCTCGTAGTATTACTTCTAGGTCTGCATTATACATATTATCTATACAAACTAGTTTCCATTCAGCTTTTGACGTCGGATGACGATACACTTGGCAAACAAGAAACTATTTATTATTCTTGAGAAACACTATATATTCTATATATTGAATGTTTTTGTGTATCATTAACGTCATACAACTTGACCACCTGTTAGGCAATGAAATATACGTAACTGACACAAACATAAGCGATCTTGTTAAATAATACAGCCATGTACAGGAGCAGTTTTAATATAAATGTTAAATTGTTGTGCCTCCACACTGTTCACAACGATGAACACATAGTGCACATACCCACACTGTTCACAACGATGAACACATAGTGCACATACTCACAATATTCACAACGATGAACACATAGTGCACATAGTATACTCACGATGTTCACAACGATGAACACATAGTGCACATAGTATACTCACAATGTTCACAACGATGCACACATAGTGCACATAGTATACTCACGATGTTCACAACGATGAACACATAGTGCACATACCCACAATGTTCACAACGATGCACACATAGTGCACATAGTATACTCACAATGTTCGCAACGATGAACACATAGTGCACATACCCACAACGATCACAACGATGAACACATAGTGCACATAGTATACTCACAATGTTCACAACGATGAATACATAGTGCACATAGTATACTCACAATGTTCACAACGATGAACACATAGAACACATACCCACAATATTCACAATGATGAACACATAGTGCACATACCCACAATGTTCACAACGATGAACACATAGTGCACATACCCACAATGTACACAACGATGAACACATAGTGCACATACCCACAATGTTCACAACGATGAACACATAGTGCACATACCCACAATGTTCACAATGATGAACACATAGTGCACATACCCACAATGTTCACAATGTTCACAACGATGAACACATAGTGCACATACCCACAATGTTCACAACGATGAACACATAGTGCACATACCCACAATGTTCACAACGATGAACACATAGTGCACATACCCACAATGTTCACAACGATGAACACATAGTGCACATACCCACAATGTTCACAATGTTCACAACGATGAACACATAGTGCACATACCTCACAATGTTCACAACGATGAACACATAGTGCACATACCCACACACAATGTTCACAACGATGAACACATAGTGCACATACCCACAATGTTCACAATGTTCACAACGATGAACACATAGTGCACATACCCACAATGTTCACAACGATGAACACATAGTGCACATACCCACAATGTTCACAACGATGAACACATAGTGCACATACCCACAATGTTCACAACGATGAACACATAGTGCACATACCCACAATGTTCACAACGATGAACACATAGTGCACATACCCACAATGTACACAATGATGAACACATAGTGCACATATATACTCACAATGTTCACAACGATGAACACATAGTGCACATACCCACAATGTTCACAATGATGAACACATAGTGCACATACCCACAATGTTCACAATGTTCACAACGATGAACACATAGTGCACATACCCACAATGTTCACAACGATGAACACATAGTGCACATACCCACAATGTTCACAACGATGAACACATAGTGCACATACCCACAATGTTCACAACGATGAACACATAGTGCACATACCCACAATGTTCACAACGATGAACACATAGTGCACATACCCACATGTTCACAACGATGAACACATAGTGCACATACCGCACAATGTTCACAATGTTCACAACGATGAACACATAGTGCACATACCCACAATGTTCACAACGATGAACACATAGTGCACATACCCACAATGTTCACAACGATGAACACATAGTGCACATACCCACAATGTTCACAACGATGAACACATAGTACACATACCCACAATGTTCACAACGATGAACACATAGTGCACATACCCACAATGTTCACAATGATGAACACATAGTGCACATACCCACAATGTTCACAACGATGAACACATAGTGCACATACCCACAACGATCACAACGATGAACACATAGTGCACATAGTATACTCACAATGTTCACAACGATGAACACATAGTGCACATAGTATACTCACAATGTTCACAACGATGAACACATAGAACACATACCCACAATATTCACAATGATGAACACATAGTGCACATACCCACAATGTTCACAACGATGAACACATAGTGCACATACCCACAATGTACACAACGATGAACACATAGTGCACATACCCACAATGTTCACAACGATGAACACATAGTGCACATACCCACAATGTTCACAATGATGAACACATAGTGCACATACCCACAATGTTCACAATGTTCACAACGATGAACACATAGTGCACATACCCACAATGTTCACAACGATGAACACATAGTGCACATACCCACAATGTTCACAATGATGAACACATAGTGCACATACCCACAATGTTCACAACGATGAACACATAGTGCACATACCCACAATGTTCACAACGATGAACACATAGTGCACATACCCACAATGTTCACAACGATGAACACATAGTGCACATACCCACAATGTTCACAACGATGAACACATAGTGCACATACCCACAATGTTCACAACGATGAACACATAGTGCACATACCCACAATGTTCACAACGATGAACACATAGTGCACATACCCACAATGTTCACAACGATGAACACATAGTGCACATACCCACAATGTTCACAACGATGAACACATAGTGCACATACCCACAATGTTCACAATGATGAACACATAGTGCACATACCCACAATGTTCACAACGATGAACACATAGTGCACATACCCACAATGTTCACAACGATGAACACATAGTGCACATACCCACAATGTTCACAACGATGAACACATAGTGCACATACCCACAATGTTCACAACGATGAACACATAGTGCACATACCCACAATGTTCACAACGATGAACACATAGTGCACATACCCACAATGTTCACAACGATGAACACATAGTGCACATACCCACAATGTATAGTGCACATACCCACAATGTTCACAACGATGAACACATAGTGCACATACCCACAATGTTCACAACGATGAACACATAGTGCACATACCCACAATGTTCACAACGATGACACATAGTGCACATGTTCACAATGTTCACAACGATGAACACATAGTGCACATACCCACAATGTTCACAATGTTCACAACGATGAACACATAGTGCACATACCCACAATGTTCACAACGATGAACACATAGTGCACATACCCACAATGTTCACAACGATGAACACATAGTGCACATACCCACAATGTTCACAACGATGAACACATAGTGCACATACCCACAATGTTCACAATGTTCACAACGATGAACACATAGTGAACATACCCACAATGTTCACAATGTTCACAACGATGAACACATAGTGCACATACCCACAATGTTCACAACGATGAACACATAGTGCACATACCCACAATGTTCACAACGATGAACACATAGTGCACATACCCACAATGTTCACAACGATGAACACATAGTGCACATACCCACAATGTACACAATGATGAACACATAGTGCACATAGTATACTCACAATGTTCACAACGATGAACACATAGTGCACATACCCACAATGTTCACAATGATGAACACATAGTGCACATACCCACAATGTTCACAATGTTCACAACGATGAACACATAGTGCACATACCCACAATGTTCACAACGATGAACACATAGTGCACATACCCACAATGTTCACAACGATGAACACATAGTGCACATACCCACAATGTCCACAGCGATGAACACATAGTGCACATACCCACAATGTTCACAACGATGAACATATAGTGCACATACCCACAATGTTCCCAACGATGAACACATAGTGCACATACCCACAATGTTCACAATGTTCACAACGATGAACACATAGTGCACATACCCACAATGTTCACAACGATGAACACATAGTGTACATACCCACAATGTTCACAACGATGAACA
Organism: Archivesica marissinica; assembly: GCA_014843695.1. NCBI lineage: Eukaryota > Metazoa > Mollusca > Bivalvia > Venerida > Vesicomyidae > Archivesica > Archivesica marissinica. Next base: position 1,052 of record JABXNX010002049.1, on the reverse strand, counting down.
CATAGTGCACATACCCACAATGTTCACAATGATGAACACATAGTGCACATACCCACAATGTTCACAATGATGAACACATAGTGCACATACCCACACTGTTCACAACGATGAACACATAGTGCACATACCCACAATGTTCACAACGATGAACACATAGTGCACATACCCACAATGTTCACAATGATGAACACATAGTGCACATACCCACACTGTTCACAATGATGAACACATAGTGCACATACCCACAATGTTCACAATGATGAACACATAGTGCACATACCCACAATGTTCACAATGATGAACACATAGTGCACATACCCACAATGTCACAATGTTCACAACGATGAACACATAGTGCACATACCCACAATGTTCACAATGATGAACACATAGTGCACATACCCACAATGTTCACAATGATGAACACATAGTGCACATACCCACAATGTTCACAACGATGAACACATAGTGCACATACTCACAATGTTCACAACGATGAACACATAGTGCACATACTCACAATGTTCACAATGATGAACACATAGTGCACAATACTCACAATGTTCACAACGATGAACACATAGTGCACATACTCACACTGTTCACAACGATGAACACATAGTGCACATACCCACAATGTTCACAACGATGAACACATAGTGCACATACTCACAATGTTCACAACGATGAACACATAGTGCACATACCCACAATGTTCACAACGATGAACACATAGTGCACATACCCACAATGTTCACAACGATGAACACATAGTGCACATACCCACAATGTTCACAATGATGAACACATAGTGCACATACCCACAATGTTCACAACGATGAACACATAGTGCACATACCCACAATGTTCACAACGATGAACACATAGTGCACATACCCACATGTTCACAACGATGAACACATAGTGCACATACCCACAATGTTCACAACGATGAACACATAGTGCACATACCCACAATGTTCACAATGATGAACACATAGTGCACATACCCACAATGTTCACAACGATGAACACATAGTGCACATACCCAC
>JABXNX010002048.1:0-47155 GCA_014843695.1 Archivesica marissinica | reverse complement strand
TCGTCCATCCAACCACCACACACTCCTCTCATCGTTTACTGTCGTCCATCCAACCACCACACACTCCTCTCATCATTTACTGTCGTCCATCCAACAACCACACACTCATCTCATCGTTTACTGTCGTCCATCCAACAAGCACACACTCCTCTCATCGTTTACTGTCGTCCATCCAACCATCACACACTCCTCTCAACGCTTACTCTCGTCCATCCAACCATCACACACTCCTCTCATCGCTTACTGTGTTCAATCCAACCACCACACACTCCTCTCATCGTTTACTGTCGTCCATCCAACCACCACACACTCCTCTCATCGCTTACTGTCGTCCATCCAACCACCACACACTCCTCTCATCGTTTACTGTCGTCCATCCAACCATCACACACTCCTATCCTCGCTTACTGTCGTCCATCCAACCACCACACACTCCTCTCATCATTTGCTGTCGTCCATCCAACCATCACATACTCCTCTCATCGCTTACTGTCGTCCATCCAACCACCACACACTCCTCTCATCGTTTACTGTCGTCCATCCAACCATCACACACTCGTCTCATCGTTTACTGTCGTCCATACAACCATCACACACTCCTCTCATCGCTTACTGTCGTCCATCCAACCATCACACACTCATCTCATCGCTTACTGTCGTCCATCCAACCACCACACTCTCCTCTCATCGTTTACTGTCGTCCATCCAACCATCACACACTCCTGTAATCGTTTACTGTCGTCCATCCAACCATCACACACTCCTCTCATCGCATACTGTCGTCCATCCAACCATCACACACTCCTCTTATCGTTTACTGTCGTCCATCCAACCACCACACACTCCTCTCATCGTTTACCGTCGTCCATCCAACCACCACACACTCCTTTCATCGCTTACTTTCGTCCATCCAACCACCACACACTCCTCTCATCGTTTACTGTCGTCCATCCAACCACCACACACTCCTCTCATCATTTACTGTCGTCCATCCAACCACCACACACTCATCTCATCGTTTACTGTCGTCCATCCAACAAGCACACACTCCTCTCATCGTTTACTGTCGTCCATCCAACCATCACACACTCCTCTCATCGTTACTGTCGTCCATCCAACCATCACACACTCCTCTCATCGCTTACTGTCGTCCATCCAACCATCACACACTCCTCTCATCGCTTACTGTCGTCCATCCAACCATCACACACTCCTCTCATCGTTTACTGTCGTCCATCCAACCACCACACACTCCTCTCATCGCTTACTGTCGTCCATCCAACCACCACACACTCCTCTCATCGTTTACTGTCGTCCATCCAACCATCACACACTCCTCTCATCGTTTACTGTCGTCCATCCAACCACCACACACTCCTCTCATCGTTTACTGTCGTCCATCCAACCATCACACACTCCTCTCATCGCTTACTGTCGTCCATCCAACCACCACACACTCCTCTCATCGCTTACTGTCGTCCATCCAACCATCACACACTCCTCTCATCGTCTTCCATCAACATCACACCTCCCTTTACTGTCGTCCATCAACCATCACACACTCCTCATCGTTTACTGTCGTCCATCCACATCACACTCCTCTCATCGTTACTGTCGTCCATCACCATCAACTCCTATCGTACTGTCGTCCATCCAACCATCACACACCCTCTCATCGCTTACTGTCGTCCATCCAACCATCACACACTCCTCTCATCGCTTACTGTCGTCCATCCAACCATCACACACTCCTCTCATCGCTTACTGTCGTCCATCCAACCATCACACACTCCTCTCATCGTTTACTGTCGTCCATCCAACCATCACACACTCCTCTCATCGCTTACTGTCGTCCATCCAACCACCACACACTCCTCTCATCGTTTACTGTCGTCCATCCAACCTCACACACTCCCTCATCGCTACTGTCGTCCATCCAACCATCACACACTCCTCTCATGTTTACTGTCGTCCATCCAACCATCACACCTCCTTCATCGTTACTGTCGTCATCCAACCACAACACTCCTCTCATCGTTTTGTTTTCCTCTCATCGCTTACTGTCGTCCATCCAACCATCACACACTCCTCTCATCGTTTACTGTCGTCCATCCAACCATCACACACTCATCTCATCGTTTACTGTCGTCCATCCAACCATCACACACTCCTCTCATCGCTTACTGTCGTCCATCCAACCATCACACACTCCTCTCATCGTTTACTGTCGTCCATCCAACCATCACACACTCCTCTCATCGCTTACTGTCGTCCATCCAACCATCACACACTCCTCTCATCGCTTGCTGTCGTCCATCCAACCATCACACACTCCTCTCATCGCTTACTGTCGTCCATCCAACCATCACACACTCCTCTCATCGTTTACTGTCGTCCATCCAACCATCACACACTCCTCTCATCTTACTGTGTCCCCTCATCGTTGCTGTCGTCATCCAATCATCACAACTCCTCTCTTCGCTTACTGTCGTCCATCCAACCATCACACACTCCTCTTATCGTTTACTGTCGTCCATCCAACCATCACACACTCCTCTCATCGTTTATGTTGTCCATCCAACCATCACACATTCCTCTCATCGTTAACTGTCGTCCATCCAACCATCACTCACTCCTCTCATCGTTTACTGTCGTCCATCCAACACCACACACTCCTCTCATCGCTTACTGTCGTCCATCCACCATCACACACTCCTATCATCGTTTACTGTCGTCCATCGAACCATCACACATTCCTCTCATCTCTTACTGTCGTCCATCCAACCATCACACATTCCTCTCATCGTTAACTGTCGTCCATCCAACCATCACTCACTCCTCTCATCGTTTACTGTCGTCCATCCAACCACCACACACTCCTCTCATCGCTTACTGTCGTCCATCCAACCATCACACACTCCTATCATCGTTTACTGTCGTCCATCGAACCATCACACATTCCTCTCATCTCTTACTGTCGTCCATCCAACCTTCACACACTCCTCTCATCGTTTACTGTCGTCCATCCAACCATCACACACTCCTCTCATCGCTTACTGTCGTCCATCCATTCATCACACACTCCTCTTATCGCTTACTGTCGTCCATCCAACCATCACACACTCCCCTCATCGCTTACTGTCGTCCATCCAACCATCACACACTCCTCTCATCGTTTACTGTCGTCCATCCAACCATCACACACTCCCCTCATCGCTTACTGTCGTCCATCCAACCATCACACACTCATCTCATCGCTTACTGTCGTCCATCCAACCATCACACATTCATCTCATCGTTTCAAACGTTTGCCTTCCGGAAGAATGGCTTAATACCTCTAATTCATACCTGCTATCATTTTTTTAATTTTCAAATATCTAAAAGTTGGTTTGGTTTAGACTTAGCTTAACTTACATGATACGTTACAAACACAATGCTTTTGATTGGTCCTAAAGCTAAATAGCTTAACGTTGTATTGTTCAATTGGGCAAGAGGCGCTTCGGTGGATGGGTGCTAAAACTCGTTCAATTCAAATCCCCTCTCACAGTACATAGCACGTGGGCTAGTTGCTGTAACCTGCTGCAGTGCTGTACACATGGGCTACGTTGCTGCAACCTGATGCAGTGTTGTACACATGTGCTACATTGCTGCAACCTGCTGCAGTACTGTACACATGGGCTACGTTGCTGCAACCTGCTGCAGTGCTGTACACATGTGCTACGTTGTTGCAACATGCTGCAGTGCTGTACACATGGGCTACGTTGCTGCAACCTGCTGCAGTACTGTACACATGGGCTACGTTGCTGCAACCTGCTGCAGTGCTGTACACATGTACTACGTTGTTGCAACCTGCTGCAGTGCTGTACACATGTGCTACGTTGCTGCAACCTGCCTCAGTGCTGTACACATGTGCTACGTTGCTGCAACATGCTGCAGTGCTGTACACATGGGCTACGTTGCTGCAACCTACTGCTGTGCTGTACACATGTGCTACGTTGCTGCAACCTGCTGTAGTGCTGTACACATGTGCTACGTTGCTGCAACCTGCTGCAGTGCTGTACACATGGGCTACGTTGCTGCAACCTGATGCAGTGCTGTACACATGGGCTACGTTGCTGCAACCTGCTGCAGTGCTGTACACATGGGCTACGTTGCTGGGTTAGTCCTAATTTGGACTGGGTTAGTCCTTGTTCATTCGGGTCTCTTCATAGCTCCATTTCTCCGTAACAAATCCTCCGTAACATATCCTCCGTAACAAATCCTGCACAACAAATCCTCTTTAGCAAATCGTCCGTAATAAATCCTCCATAGCAAATTCTTCGCAACAAATCCTCCGTAGCAAATCCTCCATAGCAAATTCTTCGTAAAAAATCCTCTGTAGCAAATCCTCCGTAGCACATCCTCCATAGCTAATTATTCGTAACAAATCCTCCGTAACAAATCATCCGTGACAAATCCTCCGTAAACAATCCTCCGTAACAAATCCTCCACAACAAATCACCCGTAGCAAATCCTCCATAGCAAATTCTTCGTAACAAATTCCCCGTAGCAAATCCTCCGTAGCAAATCCCCCATAGCAAATTCTTCGTAACACATCCTCCGTACTAAATCCTCCGTAGCACATCCTCCATAGCAAATTCTTCGTAACACATCCTCCGTAACACATCATTCGTATCAAATCCTCCGTAGCAATCATCCGTGACAAATTCTTCGTAACAAATACTCCGTAGCAAATCCTCCGTAGCAAATCCTACATAGCAAATTCTTCGTAACAAATCCCCCGTAACAAATCCTCCGTATCAAATCCTCCATATCACATCCTCCATAGCAAATTATTCGTAACAAATCCTCCGTGACAAATCCTCCGTGACAAATCCTCCGAAACAAATCCTCCGAAACAAATCCTCCGTAACAAATCCTAACAGCAATGTAATGAATGTGCATACATCACTTTTAGCATGTTTTATTACTATTGTTGGCATAAAAAAGGGACACTCACATACACAGGACACTCGCATACACGGGACACTCGCATACAGTGCAATGTCACTGTTTTTCAAAGGAATATATCTTTAAGCTGGTATAGACTTCCGCCTGCAGATATTCTTCTGCAAATAAGTGGCCTTTTTGTATATCCCTATATATGAGTTATATTTCGGTTCAGAAAGTCGAAATGCGAGAGTCCCCTTTATGTGCACGTTAATTTCATTGCTACTTTAATTTGTTACGGGGAATGTTAAAGTTAAAATTACATTTTTGTTCTTCAAGTACCCTACATAGGGGTCTCCGTGGCTGAGTGGTTAGGGTCGACACTTCAAATCACTTACCCCTCACAACACCAGGTTCGAATCCCACTGAAGTGTCGAAATATTTCATGTGAGGAAGCTATCCAGCTGGCTTACGGGAGGTCCGTTGTTCTACCCGTGAGCCCGTCCATGTCTGAACTACTGTTCGAAGAAGCATCCGGGGCCTTCCTCCGCCAATAGCTGGAGAGTCGCCATATAACCTAAATTGAAACACGTGTAATACTGGTGTTGTAACCAATGCAAATGCATTGGAACAACATTTTAGATAGATAGATAGATTTTATTGAACAAAAGGTCATAAACCCATGAGTCCATGGTACATGTATACATTTATAAATACAATACTTTTACATTACTAAACAATTACATTAATTGTTGTTGTTCATTTATAAATACATCTCATTTATCTGTATGTCAATGGTGGTTTATAAATACATCTCATTTATCTGTATGTCAATGGTGGTTTATAAATACATCTCATGTATCTGTATGTCTATGGTGGTTTATCGTATCACACTTAATCAGCATCAAAGGAAATACATGTACAAATTCATACAACATCTTCCATTCCAAATACATGTACACATTAGTACATCTTCCATTCCAAATACATGTACACATTAGTACAACATCTTCCATTCCAAATACATGTACACATTAGTACATCTTCCATTCCAAATACATGTACACATTAGTACAACATCTTCCATTCCAAATACATGTACACATTAGTACATCTTCCATTCCAAATACATGTACACATTAGTACAACATCTTCCATTCCAAATACATGTACACATTAGTACATCTTCCATTCCAAATACATGTACACATTAGTACAACATCTTCCATTCCAAATACATGTACACATTAGTACATCTTCCATTCCAAATACATGTACACATTAGTACAACATCTTCCATTCCAAATACATGTACAAATTCGTACAACATCTTCCATTCCAAATACATGTACACATTCGTACAACATATTCCATTCCAAATACATGTACAAATTCGTACAACATCTTCCATTCCAAATTCGTACAACATCTTCCATTCCAAATACATGTACAAATTCATACACCATCTTCCATTCCAAATAAATGTACACATTCTTACACCATCGTCCATTCCAAATACATGTACAAATTCTTACAACATCTTCCATTCCAAATACATGTACACATTCTTACACCATCTTCCATTCCAAATACATGTACATATCCCTACAACATCTTCCATTCCAAATACATGTACACGTTCTTACACCATCTTCCATTCCAAATACATGTACACATTAGTACAACATCTTCCATTCCAAATACATGTACAAATTCGTACAACATCTTCCATTCCAAATACATGTACAAATTCGTACATCTTCCATTCCAAATACATGTAAAAATTCGTACAACATCTTCCATTCCAAATACATTTACACATTCGTACAACATCTTCCATTCCAAATACATGTAAACATTCGTACAACATCTTCCGTTCCAAATACATGTACAAATTCGTACCACATCTTCCATTCCAAATACATGTACAAATTCGTACAACATCTTCCATTCCAAATACATGTACAAATTCGTACTACATCTTCCATTCCAAATACATGTACAAATTCTTACACCATCTTCCATTCCAAATACATGTACACATTCTTACAGCATCTTCCATTCCAAATACATGTACAAATTCCTACAATATCGTCCATTCCAAATACATGTACAAATTCTTACAATATCTTCCATTCCAAATACATGTACAAATTCGTACAACATCTTCCATTCCAAATACATGTACAAATTCGTACAACATTTTCCATTCCAAATATATGTACAAATTCGTACAACATCTTCCATTCCAAATACTTGTACACATTCGTACAACATCTTCCATTCCAAATTCATGTACAAATTCGTACATCTTCCATTCCAAATAAATGTACACATTCGTACAACATCTTCCATTCCAAATACATGTACACATTCGTACAACATCTTCCATTCCAAATACATGTACAAATTCGTACAACATCTTCCATTCCAAATACATGTACACATTCTTACAACATCTTCCATTCCAAAGTCATGTACACATTCGTACAATATCTTCCATTCCAAAGTCATGTACACATTCTTACAACATCTTCCATTCCAAAGTCATGTACACATTCGTACAATATCTTCCATTCCAAAGACATGTACACATTCTTACACTATCTTCCATTCCAAATACATGTACAAATTCGTACAATATCTTCCATTCCAAATACATGTACACATTCGAACAATATCTTCCATTCCAAATGCATGTACACATTCGTACACTAATTTCCATTCCAAATACATGTACAAATTCGTACAATATCTTCCATTCCAAAGTCATGTACATATTCGTATACTATCTTCCATTCCTAAGTCATGTACACATTCAAACAATATCTTCCATTCCAAATACATGTACAAATTCTTACACCATCTTCCATTCCAAATACATGTATACATTCTTACAACATTTTCCATTCCAAATACATATACAAATTCTTACACCATCTTCTATTCCAAATACATGTACACATTCTTACACCATCTTACATTCCAAATACATGTAAAAAATCTTACAATATCTTCCATTCCAAATACATGTACTCATTCTTACAACATCTTCCATTCCAAATACATGTACAAATTCTTACAACATCTTCCATTCCAAAGTCATGTACAAATTCTTACACCATCGTCCATTCCAAATACATGTACACATTCTTACACCATCGTCCATTCCAAATACATGTACAAATTCCTACAACATCTTCCATTCCAAAAAAACATGTACAAATTCGTACAACATCTTCCATTCCAAATACATGTACAAATTCGTACAACATCTTCCATTCCAAATACATGTACAAATTCGTACAACATCTTCCATTCCAAATACATGTACAAATTCGTACAACATCTTCCATTCCAAATACATGTACAAATTCGTACAATATATTCCATTCCAAAGTCATGTACAAATTCGTACAATATCTTCCATTCCAAATACATGTACACATTCTTACATCTTCCATTCCAAAGTCATGTACACATTCGTACAATATCTTCCATTCCAAATACATGTACAATTTCGAACAATATCTTCCATTCCAAATGCATATACACATTCGTACAATATCTTCCATTCTAAAGTCATGTACAAATTCGTACACTATCTTCCATTCCTAAGTCATGTACAGATTCGTACAATATCATCCATTCCAAATGCATGTACAGATTCGTACAAAATCTTCCATTTCAAATACATGTACAAATTCGTACAATATCTTCCAATCCAAATCCATGTACAGATTCCTACAATATCATCCATTCCAAATCCATGTACAAATTCGTACAATATCTTTCATTCCAAAGTCATGTACATATTCGTACACTATCTTCCATTCCTAAGTCATGTACACATTCATACAATATCTTCCATTCCAAATACATGTACACATTCTTACACCATCTTCCATTCCAAATACATGTATACATTCTTACAACATCTTCCATTCCAAATACATGTACAAATTCTTACACCATCTTCAATTCCAAATACATGTACACATTCTTACAACATCTTCCATTCCAAATACATGTAAAAATTCTTATAATATCTTCCATTCCAAATACATTTACAAATTCGTACAATATCTTCCATTCCAAATCCATGTACAGATTCGTACAATATCATCCATTCCAAATCCATGTACACATTCGTACAATATCTTTCATTCCAAAGTCATGTACACATTCATACTATATCTTCCATTCCAAATACATGTACACATTCTTACACCATCTTCCATTCCAAATACATGTATACATTCTTACAACATCTTCCATTCCAAATACATGTACACATTCTTACACCATCTTCAATTCCAAATACATGTACACATTCTTACAATATCTTCCATTCCAAATACATGTACACATTCGTACAATATCTTCCATTCCAAATACATGTACAAATTCTTACAACATCTTCCATTCCAAATACATGTACAAAGTCGTACAATATCTTCCATTCCAAATACATGTACAAATTCTTACAACATCTTCCATTCCAAAGTCATGTACACATTCTTACACCATCGTCCATTCCAAATACATGTACAAATTCTTACACCATCTTCCATTCCAAATACATGTACACATTCTTACAGCATCTTCCATTCCAAATACATGTACAAATTGCTACACTATCGTCTATTCCAAATACATGTACAAATTCTTACAATATCTTCCATTCCAAATACATGTACACATTCTTATAATATCTTCGATTCCAAATACATATACACACTCTTACAGCATCATCCATTCCAAATCCATGTACAAATTCGTACACTATCTTTCATTCCAAAGTCATGTACATATTCGTACACTATCTTCCATTCCTAAGTCATGTACACATTCGTACAATATCTTCCATTCCAAATACATGTACAAATTCTTACACCTTCTTCCATTCCAAATACATGTATACATTCTTACAACATTTTCCATTCCAAATACATGTACAAATTCCTACAACATCTTCCATTCCAAATACATGTACAAATTCTTACACCATCTTCCATTACAAATACATGTACACATACTTACAATATCTTCCATTCCAAATACATGTACACATTCTTACACTATCTTCCATTCCAAATACATGTACACATTATTACAGCATCTTCCATTCCAAATACATGCACAAATACTTACAACATCTTCCATTCCAAATACATGTACACATTCTTACAATATCTTCCATTCCAAATACATGTACACATTCTTACAGCATCTTCCATTCCAAATACATGTACACATTCGTACAACATCTTCCATTCCAAAGTCATGTACACATTCGTACAATATCTTCCATTCCAAATACATGTACAAATTCTTACAATATCTTCCATTCCAATGTCATGTACAAATTCGTACAATATCTTCCATTCCAAATACATGTACAAATTCTTACACCATCTTCCATTCCAAATACATATACAAATTATTACACCATCTTCCATTCTAAATACATGTACACATTCTTACAATATCTTCCATTCCAAATACATATACACATTCTTACAATATCTTCCATTCCAAATACATGTACACATTCTTACAACATCTTCCATTCCAAATACATGTACACATTCTTACAGCATCTTCCATTCCAAATACATGTACACATTATTACAACATCTTCCATTCCAAATACATGTACACATTCTTACAACATCTTCCATTCCAAATACATGTACACATTCTAACAATATCTTGCATTCCAAATACATGTACAAATTCTTACAGCATCTTCCATTCCAAAAACATGTAAAAATTCGTACAACATCTTCCATTCCAAAGTCATGTACAAATTCGTACAACATCTTTCATTCCAAATACATGTACAAATTCGTACAAAATCTTCCATTCCAAAGTCATGTACAAATTCGTACAATATCTTCCGTTCCAAATACATGTACAAATTCTTACAGCATCTTCCATTCCAAATACATGTACAAATTCTTACAACATCGTCCATTCCAAATACATGTACACATTCTTACAGCATCTTCCATTCCAAATACATGTACACATTCGTACAACATCTTCCATTCCAAAGTCATGTACACATTCGTACAATATCTTCCATTCCAAATACATGTACAAATTCTTACAATATCTTCCATTCCAATGTCATGTACAAATTCTTACAATATCTTCCATTCCAAATACATGTACAAATTCCTACAACATCTTCCATTCCAAATACATGTACAAATTCTTACACCATCTTCCATTCCAAATACATGTACACATTCTTACACCATCTTCCATTCCAAATACATGTACACATTCTTACAATATCTTCCATTCCAAATACATGTACAAATTCGTACAACATCTTCCATTCCAAATACATGTACACATTCTTACAACATCTTCCATTCCAAATACATGTACACATTCTAACAATATCTTGCATTCCAAATACATGTACAAATTCTTAGAGCATCTTCCATTCCAAATACATTTACAAATTCGTACAACATCTTCCATTCCAAAGTCATGTACAAATTCGTACAACATCTTCCATTCCAAATACATGTACAAATTCGTACAATATCTTCCATTCCAAATACATGTAAACATTCTTACAATATCTTCCATTCCAAAGTCATGTACAAATTCGTACAACATCTTCCATTCCAAATACATGTACACATTCTTACAATATCTTCCATTCCAAAGTCATGTACAAATTCTTACACCATCGTCCATTCCAAATACATATACACATTCTTACAGCACCTTCCATTCCAAATACATGTACACATTCGTACAACATCTTCCATTCCAAAGTCATGTACAAATTCGTACAACATCTTCCATTCCAAATACATGTACACATTCGTACAATATCTTCCATTCCAATGTCATGTACAAATTCGTACAATATCTTCCATTCGAAATACATGTACAAATTCCTACAACATCTTCCATTCCAAATACATGTACAAATTCTTACAACATCTTCCATTCCAAATACATGTACAAATTCTTACACCATCTTCCATTCCAAATACATGTACACATTCTTACAATATCTTCCATTCCAAATACATGTACACATTCTTACAATATCTTCCATTCCAAATACATGTACAAATTCTTACAACATCTTCCATTCCAAATACATGTACAAATTCTTACAACATCTTCCATTCCAAATACATGTACACATTCTTACAATATCTTCCATTCCAAATACATGTACACATTCTTACAGCATCTTCCATTCCAAATACATGTACACATTCTTACAACATCTTCCATTCCAAGTCATGTACAAATTCTTACACCATCTTCCATTCCAAATACATGTACACATTCGTACAATATCTTCCATTCCAAATACATGTACACATTCTACAATATCTTCCATTCCAAAGTCATGTACAAATTCGTACAATCTTCCATTCCAAATACATGTACAAATTCTTACAACATCTTCCATTCCAAATACATGTACAAATTCTTACACCATCTTCCATTCCAAATACATGTACAAATTATTACACCATCTTCCATTCCAAATACATGTACACATTCTTACAACATCTTCCATTCCAAATACATGTACATTCTTACCATATCTTCCATTCCAAATACATGTACACATTCTTACAACATCTTCCATTCCAAATACATGTACACATTCTTACAGCATCTTCCATTCCAAATACATGTACACATTCTTACAACATCTTCCATTCCAAATACATGTACACATTCTTACAACATCTTCCATTCCAAATACATGTACACATTCTTACAACATCTTCCATTCCAAATACATGTACACATTCTTACAACATCTTCCATTCCAAATACATGTAAAAATTCGTACAATATCTTCCATTCCAAATACATGTACAAATTCGTACAACATCTTCCATTCCAAATTCATGTACAAATTCGTACAACATCTTCCATTCCAAATACATGTACAAATTCGTACAATATCTTCCATTCCAAAGTCATGTACAAATTCGTACAATATCTTCCGTTCCAAATACATGTACAAATTCTTACAGCATCTTCCATTCCAAATACATGTACAAATTCTTACAACATCGTCCATTCCAAATACATGTACACATTCTTACAGCATCTTCCATTCCAAATACATGTACACATTCGTACAACATCTTCCATTCCAAAGTCATGTACACATTCGTACAACATCTTCCATTCCAAATACATGTACACATTCGTACAATATCTTCCATTCCAAATACATGTACAAATTCTTACAATATCTTCCATTCCAATGTCATGTACAAATTCATACAATATCTTCCATTCGAAATACATGTACAAATTCCTACAACATCTTCCATTCCAAATACATGTACAAATTCTTACACCATCTTCCATTCCAAATACATATACACATTATTACACCATCTTCCATTCCAAATACATGTACACATTCTTACAATATCTTCCATTCCAAATACATGTACAAATTCGTACAACATCTTCCATTCCAAATACATGTACACATTCTTACAACATCTTCCATTCCAAATACATGTACACATTTAACAATATCTTGCATTCCAAATACATGTACAAATTCTTACAGCATCTTCCATTCCAAATACATTTACAAATTCGTACAACATCTTCCATTCCAAAGTCATGTACAAATTCGTACAACATCTTCCATTCCAAATACATGTACAAATTCGTACAATATCTTCCATTCCAAATACATGTAAACATTCTTACAATATCTTCCATTCCAAAGTCATGTACAAATTCGTACAACATCTTCCATTCCAAATACATGTACACATTCTTACAATATCTTCCATTCCAAAGTCATGTACAAATTCTTACACCATCGTCCATTCCAAATACATATACACATTCTTACAGCACCTTCCATTCCAAATACATGTACACATTCGTACAACATCTTCCATTCCAAAGTCATGTACAAATTCGTACAACATCTTCCATTCCAAATACATGTACACATTCGTACAATATCTTCCATTCCAATGTCATGTACAAATTCGTACAATATCTTCCATTCGAAATACATGTACAAATTCCTACAACATCTTCCATTCCAAATACATGTACAAATTCTTACACCATCTTCCATTCCAAATACATATACACATTATTACACCATCTTCCATTCCAAATACATGTACACATTCTTACAATATCTTCCATTCCAAATACATGTACAAATTCGTACAACATCTTCCATTCCAAATACATGTACACATTCTTACAACATCTTCCATTCCAAATACATGTACACATTCTAACAATATCTTGCATTCCAAATACATGTACAAATTCTTACAGCATCTTCCATTCCAAATACATGTACAAATTCGTACAACATCTTCCATTCCAAAGTCATGTACAAATTCGTACAACATCTTCCATTCCAAATACATGTACAAATTCGTACAATATCTTCCATTCCAAATACATGTACACATTCTTACAATATCTTCCATTCCAAAGTCATGTACAAATTCGTACAACATTTTCCATTCCAAATACATGTACAAATTCTTACAATATCTTCCATTCCAAAGTCATGTACAAATTCTTACACCATCTTCCATTCCAAATACATATACACATTCTTACAGCATCTTCCATTCCAAATACATGTACACATCCCTACAACATCTTCCATTCCAAATACATGTACAAATTCTTACACCATCTTCCATTCCAAATACATGTACACATTCGTACACTATCTGCCATTCCTAGGTCATGTACAGATTCGTACAATATCTTCCATTCCAAATACATGTACAAATTCCTATAACATCTTCCATTCCAAATACATGTACAAATTCTTACACCATCTTCCACTCCAAATACATGTACACATTCTTACAACATCTTCCATTCCAAATACATGTACAAATTCTTACACCATCTTCCACTCCAAATACATGTACACATTCTTACAACATCTTCCATTCAAAATACATGTACACATTCGTACAACATCTTCCATTCCAAAGTCATGTACAAATTCGTACAACATCTTCCATTCCAAATACATGTACACATTCGTACAATATCTTCCATTCCAAATACATGTACAAATTCTTACAATATCTTCCATTCCAATGTCATGTACAAATTCGTACAATATCTTCCATTCGAAATACATGTACAAATTCCTACAACATCTTCCATTCCAAATACATGTACAAATTCTTACAACATCTTCCATTCCAAATACATGTACACATTCTTACACTATCTTCCATTCCAAATACATGTACACATTCTTACAAATCTTCCATTCCAAATACATGTACAAATTCTTACACATCTTCCATTCCAAATACATGTACACATTCTTACAACATCTTCCATTCCAAATAGTAACATCTTCATTCCAAACATGTACTTGTTTTTTTGTCATGTACACATTCGTACAATATCTTCCATTCCAAATACATGTACAAATTCTTACAATATCTTCCATTCCAAATACATGTACAAATTCGTACAAATCTTCCATTCCAATAATGTACAATTCTTACAACATCTTCCATTCCAAAGTCATGTACAAATTCTTACAACATCTTCCATTCCAAATACATGTACAAATTCTTACAATATCTTCCATTCCAAATACATGTACAATTTACAATATCTTCCATTCCAAATACATGTACAAATTCGTACAATATCTTCCATTCCAAATCATGTACAAATTCTTACAATATCTTCCATTCCAAAGTCATGTACAATTCTTACACCATCTTCCATTCCAAATACATGTACACATTCTTACACATCGTCCATTCAAATACATGTACAATTCCTACAAATCTTCCATTCCAAATACATGTACAAATTCTTACACATCTTCCATTCCAAATACATATACACATTATTACAGTATCTTCCATTCCAAATACATGTACACATCCCTACAACATCTTCCATTCCAAATACATGTACAATTCTACAATCTTCCATTCCAATACATTCATTTTGTTTTTTTTGTTTCTATAACATCTTCCATTCCAAATACATGTACAAATTCTTACACCATCTTCCACTCCAAATACATGTACACATTCTTACAACATCTTCCATTCTAAATACATGTACAAATTCTTACACCATCTTCCATTCCAAATACATATACACATACCTACAACATCTTCCATTACAAATACATGTACACATTCGTACAATATCTTCCATTCCAAATACATGTACAAATTCTTACAACATCTTCCATTCCAAAGTCATGTACAAATTCTTCCACCATCGTCCATTCCAAATACATGTACACATTCTTACACCATCTTCCATTCCAAATACATATAAACATACTTACAACATCTTCCATTCCAAATACATGTACACATTCGTACAATATCTTTCATTCCAAAGTCATGTACATATTCGTACACTATCTTCCATTCCAAATACATGTACACATTCTTACAACATCTTCCATTCCAAAGTCATGTACACATTCGTATACTATCTTTCATTCCAAAGCCATGTACATATTCGTACACTATCTTCCATTCCTAAGTCATGTACACATTCGTACAATATCTTCCATTCCAAATACATGTACAAATTCTTGCAATATCTTTCATTCCAAAGTTATGTACAAATTCGTACAATATCTTCCATTCCAAATACATGTACACATTCTTACAACATCTTCCATTCCAAAATCATGTACAAATTCTTACAATATCTTCCATTCCAAATACATGTACAAATACTTACAATATCGTCCATTCCATATACATGTACAAATACTTACAATATCCTCCATTCCAAATACATGTACAAATTCGTACAATATCTTCCATTCCAAATACATGTACAAATTCTTACAACATCTTCCATTCCAAAGTCATGTACACATTCTTACACCATCGTCCATTCCAAATACATGTACACATTCTTACACCATCGTCCATTACAAATACATGTACAAATTCCTACAACATCTTCCATTCCAAATACATGTACAAATTCTTACACAATCTTCCATTCCAAATACATATACACATTATTACAGCATCTTCCATTCCAAATACATGTACACATCCCTACAACATCTTCCATTCCAAATACATGTACACATTCTTACACCATCTTCCATTCCAAATACATGTACAAATTCGTACACTATCTTCCATTCCTAGGTCATGTACAGATTCGTACAATATCTTCCATTCCAAATACATGTACAAATTCCTATAACATCTTCCATTCCAAATACATGTACAAATTCTTACACCATCTTCCACTCCAAATACATGTACACATTCTTACAACATCTTCCATTCTAAATACATGTACAAATTCTTACACATCTTCCATTAAATACATGACACATTCGTACAATATCTTCCATTCCAAATACATGTACAAATTCTTACAACATCTTCCATTCCAAAGTCATGTACAATTCTTCACATCGTCCATTCCAAATACATGTACACATTCTTACACCATCTTCCATTCCAAATACATGTACACATTCTTACAACATCTTCCATTCCAAATACATGTACACATTCTTACAGCATCTTCCATTCCAAATACATGTACATATTCGTACAATATCTTCCATTCCAAATTCATGTACAAATTCGTACAACATCTTCCATTCCAAATACATGTACATTTTTTTTTGTAATTCGTACAATATCTTCCATTCCAAATACATGTACACATTCTTACAATATCTTCCATTCCAAATACATGTACAAATACTTACAGCATCTTCCATTCCAAATACATGTACAAATTCGTACAATATCTTCCATTCCAAATACATGTACACATTCGTACAATATCTTCCATTCCAAATACATGTACACATTCTTACAACATCTTCCATTCCAAATACATGTACACATTCTTACAACATCTTCCATTCCAAAGTCATGTACAAATTCGTACAATATCTTCCATTCCAAAGACATGTACACATTCTTACAATATCTTCCATTCCAAATACATGTACAAATTCTTACAACATCTTCCATTCCAAATACATGTACAAATTCGTACAATATCTTCCATTCCAAATGCATGTACACATTCGTACAATATCTTCCATTCTAAAGTCATGTACAAATTCGTACACTATCTTCCATTCTAAGTCATGTACACATTCTTACAATATCTTCCATTCCAAATACATGTACAGATTCGTACAAAATCTTCCATTCCAAATACATGTACAAATTCGTACAATATCTTCCATTCCAAACCATGTACAGATTCGTACAATATCTCCATTCCAAATCCATGTACAAATTCGTACAAATCTTTCATTCCAAAGTCATGTACATATTCGTACACTATCTTCCATTCCTAAGTCATGTACACATTCATACAATATCTTCCATTCCAAATACATGTACACATTCTTACACCATCTTCCATTCCAAATACATGTATACATTCTTACAACATCTTCCATTCCAAATACATGTACAAATTCTTACACCATCTTCAATTCCAAATACATGTACACATTCTACAACATCTTCCATTCCAAATACATGTAAAATTCTACAATATCTTCCATTCCAAATACATTTACAAATTCGTACAATATCTTCCATTCCAAATCCATGTACAGATTCGTACAATAATCCATTCCAAATCCATTTACACATTCGTACAATATCTTTCATTCCAAAGTCATGTACATATTCGTACACTATCTTCCATTCCTAAGTCATGTACACATTCATACAATATCTTCCATTCCAAATACATGTACACATTCTTACACCATCTTCCATTCCAAATACATGTATACATTCTTACAACATCTTCCATTCCAAATACATGTACAAATTCTTACACAATCTTCCATTCCAAATACATATACACATTATTACAGCATCTTCCATTCCAAATACATGTACACATCCCTACAACATCTTCCATTCCAAATACATGTACAAATTCTTACACCATCTTCCATTCCAAATACATGTACAAATTCGTACACTATCTTCCATTCCTAGGTCATGTACAGATTCGTACAATATCTTCCATTCCAAATACATGTACAAATTCCTATAACATCTTCCATTCCAAATACATGTACAAATTCTTACACCATCTTCCACTCCAAATACATGTACACATTCTTACAACATCTTCCATTCTAAATACATGTACAAATTCTTACACCATCTTCCATTCCAAATACATATACACATACCTACAACATCTTCCATTACAAATACATGTACACATTCGTACAATATCTTCCATTCCAAATACATGTACAAATTCTTACAACATCTTCCATTCCAAAGTCATGTACAAATTCTTCCACCATCGTCCATTCCAAATACATGTACACATTCTTACACCATCTTCCATTCCAAATACATATAAACATACTTACAACATCTTCCATTCCAAATACATGTACACATTCGTACAATATCTTTCATTCCAAAGTCATGTACATATTCGTACACTATCTTCCATTCCAAATACATGTACAAATTCGTACAACATCTTCCATACCAAATACATGTACAAATTCGTACAACATCTTCCATTCCAAATACATGTACAAATTCGTACAACATCTTCCATTCCAAATACATGTACAAATTCGTACAATATATTCCATTCCAAAGTCATGTACAAATTCGTACAATATCTTCCATTCCAAATACATGTACACATTCTTACAACATCTTCCATTCCAAAGTCATGTACACATTCGTACAATATCTTCCATTCCAAAGTCATGTACACATTCTTACAACATCTTCCATTCCAAAGTCATGTATACATTCGTACAATATCTTCCATACCAAAGACATGTACACATTCTTACACTCTCTTCCATTCCAAATACATGTACAAATTCGTACAATATCTTCCATTCCAAATACATGTACAATTTCGAACAATATCTTCCATTCCAAATGCATATACACATTCGTACAATATCTTCCATTCTAAAGTCATGTACAAATTCGTACACTATCTTCCATTCCTAAGTCATGTACAGATTCGTACAATATCATCCATTCCAAATGCATGTACAGATTCGTACAAAATCTTCCATTTCAAATACATGTACAAATTCGTACAATATCTTCCATTCCAAATCCATGTACAGATTCGTACAATATCATCCATTCCAAATCCATGTACAAATTCGTACAATATCTTTCATTCCAAAGTCATGTACATATTCGTACACTATCTTCCATTCCTAAGTCATGTACACATTCATACAATATCTTCCATTCCAAATACATGTACACATTCTTACACCATCTTCCATTCCAAATACATGTATACATTCTTACAACATCTTCCATTCCAAATACATGTACAAATTCTTACACCATCTTCAATTCCAAATACATGTACACATTCTTACAACATCTTCCATTCCAAATACATGTAAAAATTCTTACAATATCTTCCATTCCAAATACATTTACAAATTCGTACAATATCTTCCATTCCAAATCCATGTACAGATTCGTACAATATCATCCATTCCAAATCCATTTACACATTCGTACAATATCTTTCATTCCAAAGTCATGTACATATTCGTACACTATCTTCCATTCCTAAGTCATGTACACATTCATACAATATCTTCCATTCCAAATACATGTACACATTCTTACACCATCTTCCATTCCAAATACATGTATACATTCTTACAACATCTTCCATTCCAAATACATGTACAAATACTTACACCATATTCAATTCCAAATACATGTACACATTCTTACAATATCTTCCATTCCAAATACATGTACACATTCGTACAATATCTTCCATTCCAAATACATGTACAAATTCTTACAACATCTTCCATTCCAAAATACATGTACAAAGTTGTACACCATCTTCCATTCCAAATACATGTACACATTCTTACAGCATCTTCCATTCCAAATACATGTACAAATTGCTACACTATCGTCTATTCCAAATACATGTACAAATTCTTACAATATCTTCCATTCCAAATACATGTACACATTCTTATAATATCTTCCATTCCAAATACATATACACACTCTTACAGCATCATCCATTCCAAATCCATGTACAAATTCGTACACTATCTTTCATTCCAAAGTCATGTACATATTCGAACACTATCTTCCATTCCTAAGTCATGTACACATTCGTACAATATCTTCCATTCCAAATACATGTACAAATTCTTACACCTTATTCCATTCCAAATACATGTATACATTCTTACAACATTTTCCATTCCAAATACATGTACAAATTCCTACAACATCTTCCATTCCAAATACATGTACAAATTCTTACACCATCTTCCATTCCAAATACATGTACACATACTTACAACATCTTCCATTACAAATACATGTACACATTCGTACAACATCTTCCATTACAAATACATGTACACATTCGTACAATATCTTCCATTCCAAATACATGTACAAATTCTTACAACATCTTCCATTCCAAAGTCATGTACACATTCTTACACCATCGTCCATTCCAAATACATGTACACATTCTTACACCATCGTCCATTACAAATACATGTACAAATTCCTACAACATCTTCCATTCCAAATACATGTACAAATTCTTACACAATCTTCCATTCCAAATACATGTACACATTATTACAGCATCTTCCATTCCAAATACATGTACACATCCCTACAACATCTTCCATTCCAAATACATGTACAAATTCCTACAACATCTTCCATTCCAAATACATGTACACATTCTTACACAATCTTCCATTCCAAATACATATACACATTATTTCAGCATCTTCCATTCCAAATACATGTACACATCCCTACAACATCTTCCATTCCAAATACATGTACAAATTCTTACACCATCTTCCATTCCAAATACATGTACAAATTCGTACACTATCTTCCATTCCTAGGTCATGTACAGATTCGTACAATATCTTCCATTCCAAATACATGTACAAATTCCTATAACATCTTCCATTCCAAATACATGTACAAATTCTTACACCATCTTCCACTCCAAATACATGTACACATTCTTACACCATCTTCCATTCCAAATACATATACACATACCTACAACATCTTCCATTACAAATACATGTACACATTCGTACAATATCTTCCATTCCAAATACATGTACAAATTCTTACAACATCTTCCATTCCAAAGTCATGTACAAATTCTTCCACCATCGTCCATTCCAAATACATGTACACATTCTTACACCATCTTCCATTCCAAATACATATAAACATACTTACAACATCTTCCATTCCAAATACATGTACACATTCGTACAATATCTTTCATTCCAAAGTCATGTACATATTCGTACACTATCTTCCATTCCAAATACATGTACAAATTCGTACAACATCTTCCATTCCAAATACATGTACAAATTCGTAAAACATCTTCCATTCCAAATACATGTACAAATTCGTACAACATCTTCCATTCCAAATACATGTACAAATTCGTATAATATATTCCATTCCAAAGTCATGTACAAATTCGTACAATATCTTCCATTCCAAATACATGTACACATTCTTACAACATCTTCCATTCCAAAGTCATGTACACATTCGTACAATATCTTCCATTCCAAAGTAATGTACACATTCTTACAACATCTTACATTCCAAAGTCATGTATACATTCGTACAATATCTTCCATACCAAAGACATGTACACATTCTTACACTCTCTTCCATTCCAAATACATGTACAAATTCGTACAATATCTTCCATTCCAAATACATGTACAATTTCGAACAATATCTTCCATTCCAAATGCATATACACATTCATACAATATCTTCCATTCTAAATACATGTACAAATTCTTACACCTTATTCCATTCCAAATACATGTATATAAATTCTTACAACATTTTCCATTCCAAATACATGTACAAATTCCTACAACATCTTCCATTCCAAATACATGTACAAATTCTTACACCATCTTCCATTCCAAATACGTGTACACATACTTACAACATCTTCCATTACAAATACATGTACACATTCGTACAATATCTTCCATTCCAAATACATGTACAAATTCTTACAACATCTTCCATTCCAAAGTCATGTACAAATTCTTCCACCATCGTCCATTCCAAATACATGTACACATTCTTACACCATCTTCCATTCCAAATACATATAAACATACTTACAACATCTTCCATTCCAAATACATGTACACATTCGTACAATATCTTTCATTCCAAAGTCATGTACATATTCGTACACTATCTTCCATTCCAAATACATGTACACATTCTTACAACATCTTCCATTCCAAAGTCATGTACACATTCGTATACTATCTTTCATTCCAAAGCCATGTACATATTCGTACACTATCTTCCATTCCTAAGTCATGTACACATTCGTACAATATCTTCCATTCCAAATACATGTACAAATTCTTGCAATATCTTTCATTCCAAAGTTATGTACAAATTCGTACAATATCTTCCATTCCAAGTACATGTACACATTCTTACAACATCTTCCATTCCAAAATCATGTACAAATTCTTACAATATCTTCCATTCCAAATACATGTACAAATACTTACAATATCGTCCATTCCATATACATGTACACATTCTTACAATATCTTCCATTCCAAATACATGTACACATTCTTATAATATCTTCCATTCCAAATACATATACACACTCTTACAGCATCATCCATTCCAAATCCATGTACAAATTCGTACACTATCTTTCATTCCAAAGTCATGTACATATTCGAACACTATCTTCCATTCCTAAGTCATGTACACATTCGTACAATATCTTCCATTCCAAATACATGTACAAATTCTTACACCTTATTCCATTCCAAATACATGTATACATTCTTACAACATTTTCCATTCCAAATACATGTACAAATTCCTACAACATCTTCCATTCCAAATACATGTACAAATTCTTACACCATCTTCCATTCCAAATACATGTACACATACTTACAACATCTTCCATTACAAATACATGTACACATTCGTACAACATCTTCCATTACAAATACATGTACACATTCGTACAATATCTTCCATTCCAAATACATGTACAAATTCTTACAACATCTTCCATTCCAAAGTCATGTACACATTCTTACACCATCGTCCATTCCAAATACATGTACACATTCTTACACCATCGTCCATTACAAATACATGTACAAATTCCTACAACATCTTCCATTCCAAATACATGTACAAATTCTTACACAATCTTCCATTCCAAATACATATACACATTATTACAGCATCTTCCATTCCAAATACATGTACACATCCCTACAACATCTTCCATTCCAAATACATGTACAAATTCCTACAACATCTTCCATTCCAAATACATGTACACATTCTTACACAATCTTCCATTCCAAATACATATACACATTATTTCAGCATCTTCCATTCCAAATACATGTACACATCCCTACAACATCTTCCATTCCAAATACATGTACAAATTCTTACACCATCTTCCATTCCAAATACATGTACAAATTCGTACACTATCTTCCATTCCTAGGTCATGTACAGATTCGTACAATATCTTCCATTCCAAATACATGTACAAATTCCTATAACATCTTCCATGCCAAATACATGTACAAATTCTTACACCATCTTCCACTCCAAATACATGTACACATTCTTACACCATCTTCCATTCCAAATACATATACACATACCTACAACATCTTCCATTACAAATACATGTACACATTCGTACAATATCTTCCATTCCAAATACATGTACAAATTCTTACAACATCTTCCATTCCAAAGTCATGTACAAATTCTTCCACCATCGTCCATTCCAAATACATGTACACATTCTTACACCATCTTCCATTCCAAATACATATAAACATACTTACAACATCTTCCATTCCAAATACATGTACACATTCGTACAATATCTTTCATTCCAAAGTCATGTACATATTCGTACACTATCTTCCATTCCAAATACATGTACAAATTCGTACAACATCTTCCATTCCAAATACATGTACAAATTCGTACAACATCTTCCATTCCAAATACATGTACAAATTCGTACAACATCTTCCATTCCAAATACATGTACAAATTCGTATAATATATTCCATTCCAAAGTCATGTACAAATTCGTACAATATCTTCCATTCCAAATACATGTACACATTCTTACAACATCTTCCATTCCAAAGTCATGTACACATTCGTACAATATCTTCCATTCCAAATTAATGTACACATTCTTACAACATCTTACATTCCAAAGTCATGTATACATTCGTACAATATCTTCCATACCAAAGACATGTACACATTCTTACACTCTCTTCCATTCCAAATACATGTACAAATTCGTACAATATCTTCCATTCCAAATACATGTACAATTTCGAACAATATCTTCCATTCCAAATGCATATACACATTCATACAATATCTTCCATTCTAAATACATGTACAAATTCTTACACCTTATTCCATTCCAAATACATGTATATAAATTCTTACAACATTTTCCATTCCAAATACATGTACAAATTCCTACAACATCTTCCATTCCAAATACATGTACAAATTCTTACACCATCTTCCATTCCAAATACGTGTACACATACTTACAACATCTTCCATTACAAATACATGTACACATTCGTACAATATCTTCCATTCCAAATACATGTACAAATTCTTACAACATCTTCCATTCCAAAGTCATGTACAAATTCTTCCACCATCGTCCATTCCAAATACATGTACACATTCTTACACCATCTTCCATTCCAAATACATATAAACATACTTACAACATCTTCCATTCCAAATACATGTACACATTCGTACAATATCTTTCATTCCAAAGTCATGTACATATTCGTACACTATCTTCCATTCCAAATACATGTACACATTCTTACAACATCTTCCATTCCAAAGTCATGTACACATTCGTATACTATCTTTCATTCCAAAGCCATGTACATATTCGTACACTATCTTCCATTCCTAAGTCATGTACACATTCGTACAATATCTTCCATTCCAAATACATGTACAAATTCTTGCAATATCTTTCATTCCAAAGTTATGTACAAATTCGTACAATATCTTCCATTCCAAATACATGTACACATTCTTACAACATCTTCCATTCCAAAATCATGTACAAATTCTTACAATATCTTCCATTCCAAATACATGTACAAATACTTACAATATCGTCCATTCCATATACATGTACAAATACTTACAATATCCTCCATTCCAAATACATGTACAAATTCGTACAATATCTTCCATTCCAAATACATGTACAAATTCTTACAACATCTTCCATTCCAAAGTCATGTACACATTCTTACACCATCGTCCATTCCAAATACATGTACACATTCTTACACCATCGTCCATTACAAATACATGTACAAATTCCTACAACATCTTCCATTCCAAATACATGTACAAATTCTTACACAATCTTCCATTCCAAATACATATACACATTATTACAGCATCTTCCATTCCAAATACATGTACACATCCCTACAACATCTTCCATTCCAAATACATGTACAAATCTACAACATCTTCCATTCCAAATACATGTACACATTCTTACACAATCTTCCATTCCAAATACATATACACATTATTTCAGCATCTTCCATTCCAAATACATGTACACATCCCTACAACATCTTCCATTCCAAATACATGTACAAATTCTTACACCATCTTCCATTCCAAATACATGTACAAATTCGTACACTATCTTCCATTCCTAGGTCATGTACAGATTCGTACAATATCTTCCATTCCAAATACATGTACAAATTCCTATAACATCTTCCATTCCAAATACATGTACAAATTCTTACACCATCTTCCACTCCAAATACATGTACACATTCTTACAACATCTTCCATTCTAAATACATGTACAAATTCTTACACCATCTTCCATTCCAAATACATATACACATACCTACAACATCTTCCATTACAAATACATGTACACATTCGTACAATATCTTCCATTCCAAATACATGTACAAATTCTTACAACATCTTCCATTCCAAAGTCATGTACAAATTCTTCCACCATCGTCCATTCCAAATACATGTACACATTCTTACACCATCTTCCATTCCAAATACATATAAACATACTTACAACATCTTCCATTCCAAATACATGTACACATTCGTACAATATCTTTCATTCCAAAGTCATGTACATATTCGTACACTATCTTCCATTCCAAATACATGTACAAATTCGTACAACATCTTCCATTCCAAATACATGTACAAATTCGTACAACATCTTCCATTCCAAATACATGTACAAATTCGTACAACATCTTCCATTCCAAATACATGTACAAATTCGTATAATATATTCCATTCCAAAGTCATGTACAAATTCGTACAATATCTTCCATTCCAAATACATGTACACATTCTTACAACATCTTCCATTCCAAAGTCATGTACACATTCGTACAATATCTTCCATTCCAAAGTAATGTACACATTCTTACAACATCTTACATTCCAAAGTCATGTATACATTCGTACAATATCTTCCATACCAAAGACATGTACACATTCTTACACTCTCTTCCATTCCAAATACATGTACAAATTCGTACAATATCTTCCATTCCAAATACATGTACAATTTCGAACAATATCTTCCATTCCAAATGCATATACACATTCGTACAATATCTTCCATTCTAAAGTCATGTACAAATTCGTACACTATCTTCCATTCCTAAGTCATGTACAGATTCGTACAATATCATCCATTCCAAATGCATGTACAGATTCGTACAAAATCTTCCATTTCAAATACATGTACAAATTCGTACAATATCATCCATTCCAAATCCATGTACAAATTCGTACAATATCTTTCATTCCAAAGTCATGTACACATTCTTACACCATCTTCCATTCCAAATACATGTATACATTCTTACAACATCTTCCATTCCAAATACATATACAAATTCTTACACCATCTTCAATTCCAAATACATGTACACATTCTTACAACATCTTCCATTCCAAATACATGTAAAAATTCTTACAATATCTTCCATTCCAAATACATTTACAAATTCGTACAATATCTTCCATTCCAAATCCATGTACAGATTCGTACAATATCATCCATTCCAAATCCATGTACACATTCGTACAATATCTTTCATTCCAAAGTCATCTACATATTCGTACACTATCTTCCATTCCTAAGTCATGTACACATTCATACAATATCTTCCATTCCAAATACATGTACACATTCTTACATCATCTTCCATTCCAAATACATGTATACATTCTTACAACATCTTCCATTCCAAATACATGTACAAATTCTTACACCATCTTCAATTCCAAATACATGTACACATTCTTACAATATCTTCCATTCCAAATACATGTACACATTCGTACAATATCTTCCATTCCAAATACATGTACACATTCTTACAACATCTTCCATTCCAAATACATGTACAAAGTCATACAATATCTTCCATTCCAAATACATGTACAAATTCTTACAACATCTTCCATTCCAAAGTCATGTACACATTCTTACACCATCGTCCATTCCAAATACATGTACAAATTCTTACACCATCTTCATTCCAAATACATGTACACATTCTTACAATATCTTCCATTCCAAATACATGTACACATTCGTACAATATCTTCCATTCCAAATACATGTACAATTCTTACAAATCTTCCATTCCAAATACATGTACAAAGTCTACAATATCTTCCATTCCAAATACATGTACAAATTCTTACAACATCTTCCATTCCAAAGTCATGTACACATTCTTACACCATCGTCCATTCCAAATACATGTACAAATTCTTACACCATCTTCCATTCCAAATACATGTACACATTCTTACAGCATCTTCCATTCCAAATACATGTACAAATTGCTACACTATCGTCTATTCCAAATACATGTACAAATTATTACAATATCTTCCATTCCAAATACATGTACACATTCTTATAATATCTTCCATTCCAAATACATATACACACTCTTACAGCATCATCCATTCCAAATCCATGTACAAATTCGTACACTATCTTTCATTCCAAAGTCATGTACATATTCGAACACTATCTTCCATTCCTAAGTCATGTACACATTCGTACAATATCTTCCATTCCAAATACATGTACACATTCTTACACCTTCTTCCATTCCAAATACATGTATACATTCTTACAACATTTTCCATTCCAAATACATGTACAAATTCCTACAACATCTTCCATTCCAAATACATGTACAAATTCTTACACCATCTTCCATTCCAAATACATGTACACATACTTACAATATCTTCCATTCCAAATACATGTACACATTCTTACACTATCTTCCATTCCAAATACATGTACACATTCTTACAATATCTTCCATTCCAAATACATGTACACATTATTACAGCATCTTCCATTCCAAATACATGCACAAATTCTTACAACATCTTCCATTCCAAATACATGTACACATTCTTACAATATCTTCCATTCCAAATACATGTAAACATTCTTACAGCATCTTCCATTCCAAATACATGTACACATTCGTACAACATCTTCCATTCCAAAGTCATGTACAAATTCGTACAACATCTTCCATTCCAAATACATGTACACATTCGTACAATATCTTCCATTCCAAATACATGTACAAATTCTTACAATATCTTCCATTCCAATGTCATGTACAAATTCGTACAATATCTTCCATTCGAAATACATGTACAAATTCCTACAACATCTTCCATTCCAAATACATGTACAAATTCTTACACCATCTTCCATTCCAAATACATATACAAATTATTACACCATCTTCCATTCCAAATACATGTACACATTCTTACAATATCTTCCATTCCAAATACATATACACATTCTTACCATATCTTCCATTCCAAATACATGTACACATTCTTACAACATCTTCCATTCCAAATACATGTACACATTCTTACAGCATCTTCCATTCCAAATACATGTACACATTCTTACAACATCTTCCATTCCAAATACATGTACACATTCTTACAACATCTTCCATTCCAAATACATGTACACATTCTAACAATATCTTACATTCCAAATACATGTACAAATTCTTACAGCATCTTCCATTCCAAAAACATGTAAAAATTCGTACAACATCTTCCATTCCAAAGTCATGTACAAATTCGTACAACATCTTCCATTCCAAATACATGTACAAATTCGTACAAAATCTTCCATTCCAAAGTCATGTACAAATTCGTACAATATCTTCCGTTCCAAATACATGTACAAATTCTTACAGCATCTTCCATGCCAAATACATGTACAAATTCTTACAACATCGTCCATTCCAAATACATGTACACATTCTTACAGCATCTTCCATTCCAAATACATGTACACATTCGTACAACATCTTCCATTCCAAAGTCATGTACACATTCGTACAATATCTTCCATTCCAAATACATGTACAAATTCTTACAATATCTTCCATTCCAATGTCATGTACAAATTCATACAATATCTTCCATTCGAAATACATGTACAAATTCCTACAACATCTTCCATTCCAAATACATGTACAAATTATTACACCATCTTCCATTCCAAATACATATACACATTATTACACCATCTTCCATTCCAAATACATGTACACATTCTTACAATATCTTCCATTCCAAATACATGTACAAATTCGTACAACATCTTCCATTCCAAATACATGTACACATTCTTACAACATCTTCCATTCCAAATACATGTACACATTCTAACAATATCTTGCATTCCAAATACATGTACAAATTCTTAGAGCATCTTCCATTCCAAATACATTTACAAATTCGTACAACATCTTCCATTCCAAAGTCATGTACAAATTCGTACAACATCTTCCATTCCAAATACATGTACAAATTCGTACAATATCTTCCATTCCAAATACATGTAAACATTCTTACAATATCTTCCATTCCAAAGTCATGTACAAATTCGTACAACATCTTCCATTCCAAATACATGTACACATTCTTACAATATCTTCCATTCCAAAGTCATGTACAAATTCTTACACCATCGTCCATTCCAAATACATATACACATTCTTACAGCACCTTCCATTCCAAATACATGTACACATTCGTACAACATCTTCCATTCCAAAGTCATGTACAAATTCGTACAACATCTTCCATTCCAAATACATGTACACATTCGTACAATATCTTCCATACCAATGTCATGTACAAATTCGTACAATATCTTCCATTCGAAATACATGTACAAATTCCTACAACATCTTCCATTCCAAATACATGTACAAATTCTTACACCATCTTCCATTCCAAATACATGTACACATACTTACAATATCTTCCATTCCAAATACATGTACACATTCTTACACTATCTTCCATTCCAAATACATGTACACATTCTTACAATATCTTCCATTCCAAATACATGTACACATTATTACAGCATCTTCCATTCCAAATACATGCACAAATTCTTACAACATCTTCCATTCCAAATACATGTACACATTCTTACAATATCTTCCATTCCAAATACATGTAAACATTCTTACAGCATCTTCCATTCCAAATACATGTACACATTCGTACAACATCTTCCATTCCAAAGTCATGTACAAATTCGTACAACATCTTCCATTCCAAATACATGTACACATTCGTACAATATCTTCCATTCCAAATACATGTACAAATTCTTACAATATCTTCCATTCCAATGTCATGTACAAATTCGTACAATATCTTCCATTCGAAATACATGTACAAATTCCTACAACATCTTCCATTCCAAATACATGTACAAATTCTTACACCATCTTCCATTCCAAATACATATACAAATTATTACACCATCTTCCATTCCAAATACATGTACACATTCTTACAATATCTTCCATTCCAAATACATATACACATTCTTACCATATCTTCCATTCCAAATACATGTACACATTCTTACAACATCTTCCATTCCAAATACATGTACACATTCTTACAGCATCTTCCATTCCAAATACATGTACACATTCTTACAACATCTTCCATTCCAAATACATGTACAAATTCTTACAACATCTTCCATTCCAAATACATGTACACATTCTTACAACATCTTCCATTCCAAATACATGTACAAATTCTTACACCATCTTCCATTCCAAATACATGTACAAATTCGTACAACATCTTCCATTCCAAATACATGTACAAATTCGTACAACATCTTCCATTCCAAATACATGTACAAATTCTTACAACATCTTCCATTCCAAAGTCATGTACAAATTCGTACAATATCTTCCGTTCCAAATACATGTACAAATTCTTACAGCATCTTCCATTCCAAATACATGTACAAATTCTTACAACATCTTCCATTCCAAATACATGTACACATTCTTACAGCATCTTCCATTCCAAATACATGTACACATTCGTACAACATCTTCCATTCCAAAGTCATGTACACATTCGTACAATATCTTCCATTCCAAATACATGTACAAATTCTTACAATATCTTCCATTCCAATGTCATGTACAAATTCATACAATATCTTCCATTCGAAATACATGTACAAATTCCTACAACATCTTCCATTCCAAATACATGTACAAATTCTTACACCATCTTCCATTCCAAATACATATACACATTATTACACCATCTTCCATTCCAAATACATGTACACATTCTTACAATATCTTCCATTCCAAATACATGTACAAATTCGTACAACATCTTCCATTCCAAATACATGTACACATTCTTACAACATCTTCCATTCCAAATACATGTACACATTCTAACAATATCTTGCATTCCAAATACATGTACAAATTCTTACAGCATCTTCCATTCCAAATACATTTACAAATTCGTACAACATCTTCCATTCCAAAGTCATGTACAAATTCGTACAACATCTTCCATTCCAAATACATGTACAATTCGTACAATATCTTCCATTCCAAATACATGTAAACATTCTTACAATATCTTCCATTCCAAAGTCATGTACAAATTCGTACAACATCTTCCATTCCAAATACATGTACACATTCTTACAATATCTTCCATTCCAAAGTCATGTACAAATTCTTACACCATCGTCCATTCCAAATACATATACACATTCTTACAGCACCTTCCATTCCAAATACATGTACACATTCGTACAACATCTTCCATTCCAAAGTCATGTACAAATTCGTACAACATCTTCCATTCCAAATACATGTACACATTCGTACAATATCTTCCATTCCAATGTCATGTACAAATTCGTACAATATCTTCCATTCGAAATACATGTACAAATTCCTACAACATCTTCCATTCCAAATACATGTACAAATTCTTACACCATCTTCCATTCCAAATACATATACACATTATTACACCATCTTCCATTCCAAATACATGTACACATTCTTACAATATCTTCCATTCCA
The DNA here is from genome assembly GCA_014843695.1 of Archivesica marissinica. Taxonomy (NCBI): domain Eukaryota; kingdom Metazoa; phylum Mollusca; class Bivalvia; order Venerida; family Vesicomyidae; genus Archivesica; species Archivesica marissinica. Next base: position 13,548 of record JABXNX010002048.1, on the reverse strand, counting down.
AATACATGTACAAATTCGTACAACATCTTCCATTCCAAATACATGTACACATTCTTACAACATCTTCCATTCCAAATACATGTACACATTCTAACAATATCTTGCATTCCAAATACATGTACAAATTCTTACAGCATCTTCCATTCCAAATACATGTACAAATTCGTACAACATCTTCCATTCCAAAGTCATGTACAAATTCGTACAACATCTTCCATTCCAAATACATGTACAAATTCGTACAATATCTTCCATTCCAAATACATGTACACATTCTTACAATATCTTCCATTCCAAAGTCATGTACAAATTCGTACAACATTTTCCATTCCAAATACATGTACAAATTCTTACAATATCTTCCATTCCAAAGTCATGTACAAATTCTTACAACATCTTCCATTCCAAATACATATACACATTTTTACAGCATCTTCCATTCCAAATACATGTACACATCCCTACAACATCTTCCATTCCAAATACATGTACAAATTCTTACACCATCTTCCATTCCAAATACATGTACACATTCGTACACTATCTGCCATTCCTAGGTCATGTACAGATTCGTACAATATCTTCCATTCCAAATACATGTACAAATTCCTATAACATCTTCCATTCCAAATACATGTACAAATTCTTACACCATCTTCCACTCCAAATACATGTACACATTCTTACAACATCTTCCATTCCAAATACATGTACAAATTCTTACACCATCTTCCACTCCAAATACATGTACACATTCTTACAACATCTTCCATTCAAAATACATGTACACATTCGTACAACATCTTCCATCCCAAAGTCATGTACAAATTCGTACAACATCTTCCATTCCAAATACATGTACACATTCGAACAATATCTTCCATTCCAAATACATGTACAAATTCTTACAATATCTTCCATTCCAATGTCATGTTCAAATTCGTACAATATCTTCCATTCGAAATACATGTACAAATTCCTACAACATCTTCCATTCCAAATACATATACAAATTATTACACCATCTTCCATTCCAAATACATGTACACATTCTTACAATATCTTCCATTCCAAATACATATACACATTCTTACACTATCTTCCATTCCAAATACATGTACACATTCTTACAACATCTTCCATTCCAAATACATGTACACATTCTTACAGCATCTTCCATTCCAAATACATGTACACATTCTTACAACATCTTCCATTCCAAATACATGTACACATTCTTACAACATCTTCCATTCCAAATACATGTACACATTCTAACAATATCTTGCATTCCAAATACATGTACAAATTCTTACAGCATCTTCCATTCCAAAAACATGTAAAAATTCGTACAACATCTTCCATTCCAAAGTCATGTACAAATTCGTACAACATCTTCCATTCCAAATACATGTACAAATTCGTTCAATATCTTCCGTTCCAAATACATGTACAAATTCTTACAGCATCTTCCATTCCAAACATGTAAATTCGTACAACATCTTCCATTCCAAAGTCATGTACAAATTCGTACAATATCTTCCGTTCCAAATACATGTACAAATTCTTACAGCATCTTCCATGCCAAATACATGTACAAATTCTTACAACATCGTCCATTCCAAATACATGTACACATTCGTACAGCATCTTCCATTCCAAATACATGTACACATTCGTACAACATCTTCCATTCCAAAGTCATGTACACATTCGTACAATATCTTCCATTCCAAATACATGTACAAATTCTTACAATATCTTCCATTCCAATGTCATGTACAAATTCATACAATATCTTCCATTCGAAATACATGTACAAATTCCTACAACATCTTCCATTCCAAATACATGTACAAATTCTTACACCATCTTCCATTCCAAATACATATACACATTATTACACCATCTTCCATTCCAAATACATGTACACATTCTTACAATATCTTCCATTCCAAATACATGTACAAATTCGTACAACATCTTCCATTCCAAATACATGTACACATTCTTACAACATCTTCCATTCCAAATACATGTACACATTCTAACAATATCTTGCATTCCAAATACATGTACAAATTCTTAGAGCATCTTCCATTCCAAATACATTTACAAATTCGTACAACATCTTCCATTCCAAAGTCATGTACAAATTCGTACAACATCTTCCATTCCAAATACATGTACAAATTCGTACAATATCTTCCATTCCAAATACATGTAAACATTCTTACAATATCTTCCATTCCAAAGTCATGTACAAATTCGTACAACATCTTCCATTCCAAATACATGTACACATTCTTACAATATCTTCCATTCCAAAGTCATGTACAAATTCTTACACCATCGTCCATTCCAAATACATATACACATTCTTACAGCACCTTCCATTCCAAATACATGTACACATTCGTACAACATCTTCCATTCCAAAGTCATGTACAAATTCGTACAACATCTTCCATTCCAAATACATGTACACATTCGTACAATATCTTCCATTCCAATGTCATGTACAAATTCGTACAATATCTTCCATTCGAAATACATGTACAAATTCCTACAACATCTTCCATTCCAAATACATGTACAAATTCTTACACCATCTTCCATTCCAAATACATATACACATTATTACACCATCTTCCATTCCAAATACATGTACACATTCTTACAATATCTTCCATTCCAAATACATGTACAAATTCGTACAACATCTTCCATTCCAAATACATGTACACATTCTTACAACATCTTCCATTCCAAATACATGTACACATTCTAACAATATCTTGCATTCCAAATACATGTACAAATTCTTACAGCATCTTCCATTCCAAATACATGTACAAATTCGTACAACATCTTCCATTCCAAAGTCATGTACAAATTCGTACAACATCTTCCATTCCAAATACATGTACAAATTCGTACAATATCTTCCATTCCAAATACATGTACACATTCTTACAATATCTTCCATTCCAAAGTCATGTACAAATTCGTACAACATTTTCCATTCCAAATACATGTACAAATTCTTACAATATCTTCCATTCCAAAGTCATGTACAAATTCTTACACCATCTTCCATTCCAAATACATATACACATTCTTACAGCATCTTCCATTCCAAATACATGTACACATCCCTACAACATCTTCCATTCCAAATACATGTACAAATTCTTACACCATCTTCCATTCCAAATACATGTACACATTCGTACACTATCTTCCATTCCTAGGTCATGTACAGATTCGTACAATATCTTCCATTCCAAATACATGTACAAATTCCTATAACATCTTCCATTCCAAATACATGTACAAATTCTTACACCATCTTCCATTCCAAATACATGTACACATTCTTACAACATCTTCCATTCCAAATACATGTACAAATTCTTACACCATCTTCCACTCCAAATACATGTACACATTCTTACAACATCTTCCATTCCAAATACATGTACAAATTCTTACAATATCTTCCATTCCAAATACATGTACAAATTCGTACAACATCTTCCATTCCAAATACATGTACACATTCTTACAATATCTTCCATTCCAAATACATGTACAAATTCTTACAACATCTTCCATTCCAAATACATGTACAAATTCGTACAACATCTTCCATTCCAAATACATGTACAAATTCTTACACCATCTTCCATTCCAAATACATATAAACATACTTACAACATCTTCCATTCCAAATACATGTACACATTCGTACAATATCTTCCATTCCAAAGTCATGTACAAATTCGTACACTATCTTCCATTCCAAATACATGTACACATTCTTACAACATCTTCCATTCCAAAGTCATGTACACATTCGTATACTATCTTTCATTCCAAAGACATGTACATATTCGTACACTATCTTCCATTCCTAAGTCATGTACACATTCGTACAATATCTTCCATTCCAAATACATGTACAAATTCTTGCAATATCTTTCATTCCAAAGTTATGTACAAATTCGTACAATATCTTCCATTCCAAATACATGTACACATTCTTACAACATCTTCCATTCCAAAATCATGTACAAATTCTTACAATATCTTCCATTCCAAATACATGTACAAATTCTTACAATATCGTCCATTCCATATACATGTACAAATACTTACAATATCCTCCATTCCAAATACATGTACAAATTCGTACAATATCTTCCATTCCAAATACATGTACACATTCTTACAACATCTTCCATTCCAAATACATGTACACATTCTTACAACATCTTCCATTCCAAATACATGTACAAATTCTTACACCATCTTCCATTCCAAATACATGTACAAATTCTTACAATATCTTCCATTCCAAATACATGTACAAATTCGTACAATATCTTCCATTCCAAATCCATGTACAGATTCGTACAATATCATCCATTCCAAATCCATTTACACATTCGTACAATATCTTTCATTCCAAAGTCATGTACATATTCGTACACTATCTTCCATTCCTAAGTCATGTACACATTCTTACAATATCTTCCATTCCAAATACATGTACACATTCTTACACCATCTTCCATTCCAAATACATGTACAAATTCGTACAACATCTTCCATTCCAAATACATGTACAAATTCTTACACAATCTTCCATTCCAAATACATATACACATTATTACAGCATCTTCCATTCCAAATACATGTACACATCCCTACAACATCTTCCATTCCAAATACATGTACAATTCTTACAACATCTTCCATTCCAAATACATGTACAAATTCGTACACTATCTTCCATTCCTAGGTCATGTACAGATTCGTACAATATCTTCCATTCCAAATACATGTACAAATTCCTATAACATCTTCCATTCCAAATACATGTACAAATTCTTACACCATCTTCCACTCCAAATACATGTACACATTCTTACAACATCTTCCATTCTAAATACATGTACAAATTCTTACACCATCTTCCATTCCAAATACATATACACATACTTACAACATCTTCCATTACAAATACATGTACACATTCGTACAATATCTTCCATTCCAAATACATGTACAAATTCTTACAACATCTTCCATTCCAAAGTCATGTACAAATTCTTCCACCATCGTCCATTCCAAATACATGTACACATTCTTACACCATCTTCCATTCCAAATACATATAAACATACTTACAACATCTTCCATTCCAAATACATGTACACATTCGTACAATATCTTTCATTCCAAAGTCATGTACATATTCGTACACTATCTTCCATTCCAAATACATGTACAAATTCGTACAACATCTTCCATTCCAAATACATGTACAAATTCGTACAACATCTTCCATTCCAAATACATGTACAAATTCGTACAACATCTTCCATTCCAAATACATGTACAAATTCGTACAATATATTCCATTCCAAAGTCATGTACAAATTCGTACAATATCTTCCATTCCAAATACATGTACACATTCTTACAACATCTTCCATTCCAAAGTCATGTACACATTCGTACAATATCTTCCATTCCAAAGTCATGTACACATTCTTACAACATCTTCCATTCCAAAGTCATGTATACATTCGTACAATATCTTCCATACCAAAGACATGTACACATTCTTACACTCTCTTCCATTCCAAATACATGTACAAATTCGTACAATATCTTCCATTCCAAATACATGTACAATTCGAACAATATCTTCCATTCCAAACATATACACATTCGTACAATATCTTCCATTCTAAGTCATGTACAAATTCTTACACTATCTTCCATTCCAAATACATGTACAGATTCTTACAACATCTTCCATTCCAAATACATGTACAAATTCGTACAAAATCTTCCATTCCAAATACATGTACAAATTCGTACAATATCTTCCATTCCAAATCCATGTACAGATTCGTACAATATCATCCATTCCAAATCCATGTACAAATTCGTACAATATCTTTCATTCCAAAGTCATGTACATATTCGTACACTATCTTCCATTCCTAAGTCATGTACACATTCATACAATATCTTCCATTCCAAATACATGTACACATTCTTACACCATCTTCCATTCCAAATACATGTATACATTCTTACAACATCTTCCATTCCAAATACATGTACAAATTCTTACACAATCTTCCATTCCAAATACATATACACATTATTACAGCATCTTCCATTCCAAATACATGTACACATCCCTACAACATCTTCCATTCCAAATACATGTACAAATTCTTACACCATCTTCCATTCCAAATACATGTACAAATTCGTACACTATCTTCCATTCCTAGGTCATGTACAGATTCGTACAATATCTTCCATTCCAAATACATGTACAAATTCCTATAACATCTTCCATTCCAAATACATGTACAAATTCTTACACCATCTTCCACTCCAAATACATGTACACATTCTTACAACATCTTCCATTCTAAATACATGTACAAATTCTTACACCATCTTCCATTCCAAATACATATACACATACCTACAACATCTTCCATTACAAATACATGTACACATTCGTACAATATCTTCCATTCCAAATACATGTACAAATTCTTACAACATCTTCCATTCCAAAGTCATGTACAAATTCTTCCACCATCGTCCATTCCAAATACATGTACACATTCTTACACCATCTTCCATTCCAAATACATATAAACATACTTACAACATCTTCCATTCCAAATACATGTACACATTCGTACAATATCTTTCATTCCAAAGTCATGTACATATTCGTACACTATCTTCCATTCCAAATACATGTACAAATTCGTACAACATCTTCCATTCCAAATACATGTACAAATTCGTACAACATCTTCCATTCCAAATACATGTACAAATTCGTACAACATCTTCCATTCCAAATACATGTACAAATTCGTACAATATATTCCATTCCAAAGTCATGTACAAATTCGTACAATATCTTCCATTCCAAATACATGTACACATTCTTACAACATCTTCCATTCCAAAGTCATGTACACATTCGTACAATATCTTCCATTCCAAATACATGTACACATTCTTACAACATCTTCCATTCCAAATTCATGTATACATTCGTACAATATCTTCCATACCAAAGACATGTACACATTCTTACACTCTCTTCCATTCCAAATACATGTACAAATTCGTACAATATCTTCCATTCCAAATACATGTACAATTTCGAACAATATCTTCCATTCCAAATGCATATACACATTCGTACAATATCTTCCATTCTAATGTCATGTACAAATTCGTACACTATCTTCCATTCCTAAGTCATGTACAGATTCGTACAATATCATCCATTCCAAATGCATGTACAGATTCGTACAAAATCTTCCATTTCAAATACATGTACAAATTCGTACAATATCTTCCATTCCAAATCCATGTACAGATTCGTACAATATCATCCATTCCAAATCCATGTACAAATTCGTACAATATCTTTCATTCCAAAGTCATGTACATATTCGTACACTATCTTCCATTCCTAAGTCATGTACACATTCATACAATATCTTCCATTCCAAATACATGTACACATTCTTACACCATCTTCCATTCCAAATACATGTATACATTCTTACAACATCTTCCATTCCAAATACATGTACAAATTCTTACACCATCTTCAATTCCAAATACATGTACACATTCTTACAACATCTTCCATTCCAAATACATGTAAAAATTCTTACAATATCTTCCATTCCAAATACATTTACAAATTCGTACAATATCTTCCATTCCAAATCCATGTACAGATTCGTACAATATCATCCATTCCAAATCCATTTACACATTCGTACAATATCTTTCATTCCAAAGTCATGTACATATTCGTACACTATCTTCCATTCCTAAGTCATGTACACATTCATACAATATCTTCCATTCCAAATACATGTACACATTCTTACACCATCTTCCATTCCAAATACATGTATACATTCTTACAACATCTTCCATTCCAAATACATGTACAAATACTTACACCATATTCAATTCCAAATACATGTACACATTCTTACAATATCTTCCATTCCAAATACATGTACACATTCGTACAATATCTTCCATTCCAAATACATGTACAAATTCTTACAACACCTTCCATTCCAAAATACATGTACAAAGTTGTACAATATCTTCCATTCCAAATCCATGTACAGATTCGTACAATATCATCCATTCCAAATCCATTTACACATTCGTACAATATCTTTCATTCCAAAGTCATGTACATATTCGTACACTATCTTCCATTCCTAAGTCATGTACACATTCATACAATATCTTCCATTCCAAATACATGTACACATTCTTACACCATCTTCCATTCCAAATACATGTATACATTCTTACAACATCTTCCATTCCAAATACATGTACAAATACTTACACCATATTCAATTCCAAATACATGTACACATTCTTACAATATCTTCCATTCCAAATACATGTACACATTCGTACAATATCTTCCATTCCAAATACATGTACAAATTCTTACAACATCTTCCATTCCAAAGTCATGTACACATTCTTACACCATCGTCCATTCCAAATACATGTACAAATTATTACACCATCTTCCATTCCAAATACATGTACACATTCTTACAGCATCTTCCATTCCAAATACATGTACAAATTGCTACACTATCGTCTATTCCAAATACATGTACAAATTCTTACAATATCTTCCATTCCAAATACAGGTACACATTCTTATAATATCTTCCATTCCAAATACATATACACACTCTTACAGCATCATCCATTCCAAATCCATATACAAATTCGTACACTATCTTTCATTCCAAAGTCATGTACATATTCGAACACTATCTTCCATTCCTAAGTCATGTACACATTCGTACAATATCTTCCATTCCAAATACATGTACAAATTCTTACACCTTATTCCATTCCAAATACATGTATACATTCTTACAACATTTTCCATTCCAAATACATGTACAAATTCCTACAACATCTTCCATTCCAAATACATGTACAAATTCTTACACCATCTTCCATTCCAAATACATGTACACATACTTACAACATCTTCCATTACAAATACATGTACACATTCGTACAACATCTTCCATTACAAATACATGTACACATTCGTACAATATCTTCCATTCCAAATACATGTACAAATTCTTACAACATCTTCCATTCCAAAGTCATGTACACATTCTTACACCATCGTCCATTCCAAATACATGTACACATTCTTACACCATCGTCCATTACAAATACATGTACAAATTCCTACAACATCTTCCATTCCAAATACATGTACAAATTCTTACACAATCTTCCATTCCAAATACATATACACATTATTACAGCATCTTCCATTCCAAATACATGTACACATCCCTACAACATCTTCCATTCCAAATACATGTACAAATTCCTACAACATCTTCCATTCCAAATACATGTACACATTCTTACACAATCTTCCATTCCAAATACATATACACATTATTTCAGCATCTTCCATTCCAAATACATGTACACATCCCTACAACATCTTCCATTCCAAATACATGTACAAATTCTTACACCATCTTCCATTCCAAATACATGTACAAATTCGTACACTATCTTCCATTCCTAGGTCATGTACAGATTCGTACAATATCTTCCATTCCAAATACATGTACAAATTCCTATAACATCTTCCATGCCAAATACATGTACAAATTCTTACACCATCTTCCACTCCAAATACATGTACACATTCTTACACCATCTTCCATTCCAAATACATATACACATACCTACAACATCTTCCATTACAAATACATGTACACATTCGTACAATATCTTCCATTCCAAATACATGTACAAATTCTTACAACATCTTCCATTCCAAAGTCATGTACAAATTCTTCCACCATCGTCCATTCCAAATACATGTACACATTCTTACACCATCTTCCATTCCAAATACATATAAACATACTTACAACATCTTCCATTCCAAATACATGTACACATTCGTACAATATCTTTCATTCCAAAGTCATGTACATATTCGTACACTATCTTCCATTCCAAATACATGTACAAATTCGTACAACATCTTCCATTCCAAATACATGTACAAATTCGTAAAACATCTTCCATTCCAAATACATGTACAAATTCGTACAACATCTTCCATTCCAAATACATGTACAAATTCGTATAATATATTCCATTCCAAAGTCATGTACAAATTCGTACAATATCTTCCATTCCAAATACATGTACACATTCTTACAACATCTTCCATTCCAAAGTCATGTACACATTCGTACAATATCTTCCATTCCAAAGTAATGTACACATTCTTACAACATCTTACATTCCAAAGTCATGTATACATTCGTACAATATCTTCCATACCAAAGACATGTACACATTCTTACACTCTCTTCCATTCCAAATACATGTACAAATTCGTACAATATCTTCCATTCCAAATACATGTACAATTTCGAACAATATCTTCCATTCCAAATGCATATACACATTCATACAATATCTTCCATTCTAAATACATGTACAAATTCTTACACCTTATTCCATTCCAAATACATGTATATAAATTCTTACAACATTTTCCATTCCAAATACATGTACAAATTCCTACAACATCTTCCATTCCAAATACATGTACAAATTCTTACACCATCTTCCATTCCAAATACGTGTACACATACTTACAACATCTTCCATTACAAATACATGTACACATTCGTACAATATCTTCCATTCCAAATACATGTACAAATTCTTACAACATCTTCCATTCCAAAGTCATGTACAAATTCTTCCACCATCGTCCATTCCAAATACATGTACACATTCTTACACCATCTTCCATTCCAAATACATATAAACATACTTACAACATCTTCCATTCCAAATACATGTACACATTCGTACAATATCTTTCATTCCAAAGTCATGTACATATTCGTACACTATCTTCCATTCCAAATACATGTACACATTCTTACAACATCTTCCATTCCAAAGTCATGTACACATTCGTATACTATCTTTCATTCCAAAGCCATGTACATATTCGTACACTATCTTCCATTCCTAAGTCATGTACACATTCGTACAATATCTTCCATTCCAAATACATGTACAAATTCTTGCAATATCTTTCATTCCAAAGTTATGTACAAATTCGTACAATATCTTCCATTCCAAGTACATGTACACATTCTTACAACATCTTCCATTCCAAAATCATGTACAAATTCTTACAATATCTTCCATTCCAAATACATGTACAAATACTTACAATATCGTCCATTCCATATACATGTACACATTCTTACAATATCTTCCATTCCAAATACATGTACACATTCTTATAATATCTTCCATTCCAAATACATATACACACTCTTACAGCATCATCCATTCCAAATCCATGTACAAATTCGTACACTATCTTTCATTCCAAAGTCATGTACATATTCGAACACTATCTTCCATTCCTAAGTCATGTACACATTCGTACAATATCTTCCATTCCAAATACATGTACACATTCTTACACCTTATTCCATTCCAAATACATGTATACATTCTTACAACATTTTCCATTCCAAATACATGTACAAATTCCTACAACATCTTCCATTCCACATACATGTACAAATTCTTACACCATCTTCCATTCCAAATACATGTACACATACTTACAACATCTTCCATTACAAATACATGTACACATTCGTACAACATCTTCCATTACAAATACATGTACACATTCGTACAATATCTTCCATTCCAAATACATGTACAAATTCTTACAACATCTTCCATTCCAAAGTCATGTACACATTCTTACACCATCGTCCATTCCAAATACATGTACACATTCTTACACCATCGTCCATTACAAATACATGTACAAATTCCTACAACATCTTCCATTCCAAATACATGTACAAATTCTTACACAATCTTCCATTCCAAATACATATACACATTATTACAGCATCTTCCATTCCAAATACATGTACACATCCCTACAACATCTTCCATTCCAAATACATGTACAAATTCCTACAACATCTTCCATTCCAAATACATGTACACATTCTTACACAATCTTCCATTCCAAATACATATACACATTATTTCAGCATCTTCCATTCCAAATACATGTACACATCCCTACAACATCTTCCATCCCAAATACATGTACAAATTCTTACACCATCTTCCATTCCAAATACATGTACAAATTCGTACACTATCTTCCATTCCTAGGTCATGTACAGATTCGTACAATATCTTCCATTCCAAATACATGTACAAATTCCTATAACATCTTCCATGCCAAATACATGTACAAATTCTTACACCATCTTCCACTCCAAATACATGTACACATTCTTACACCATCTTCCATTCCAAATACATATACACATACCTACAACATCTTCCATTACAAATACATGTACACATTCGTACAATATCTTCCATTCCAAATACATGTACAAATTCTTACAACATCTTCCATTCCAAAGTCATGTACAAATTCTTCCACCATCGTCCATTCCAAATACATGTACACATTCTTACACCATCTTCCATTCCAAATACATATAAACATACTTACAACATCTTCCATTCCAAATACATGTACACATTCGTACAATATCTTTCATTCCAAAGTCATGTACATATTCGTACACTATCTTCCATTCCAAATACATGTACAAATTCGTACAACATCTTCCATTCCAAATACATGTACAAATTCGTAAAACATCTTCCATTCCAAATACATGTACAAATTCGTACAACATCTTCCATTCCAAATACATGTACAAATTCGTATAATATATTCCATTCCAAAGTCATGTACAAATTCGTACAATATCTTCCATTCCAAATACATGTACACATTCTTACAACATCTTCCATTCCAAAGTCATGTACACATTCGTACAATATCTTCCATTCCAAAGTAATGTACACATTCTTACAACATCTTACATTCCAAAGTCATGTATACATTCGTACAATATCTTCCATACCAAAGACATGTACACATTCTTACACTCTCTTCCATTCCAAATACATGTACAAATTCGTACAATATCTTCCATTCCAAATACATGTACAATTTCGAACAATATCTTCCATTCCAAATGCATATACACATTCATACAATATCTTCCATTCTAAATACATGTACAAATTCTTACACCTTATTCCATTCCAAATACATGTATATAAATTCTTACAACATTTTCCATTCCAAATACATGTACAAATTCCTACAACATCTTCCATTCCAAATACATGTACAAATTCTTACACCATCTTCCATTCCAAATACGTGTACACATACTTACAACATCTTCCATTACAAATACATGTACACATTCGTACAATATCTTCCATTCCAAATACATGTACAAATTCTTACAACATCTTCCATTCCAAAGTCATGTA